>JAUEKZ010067938.1:0-11838 GCA_031471865.1 Melibe leonina | reverse complement strand
CCCCCCCCCGCAGACAGAGAGGAAGAACTAGCGAGAAAATCTGAGAGAAGAATAATGGATGGATGAGGAAGAAGTCAATGTTGGCAGGGCAGAGAGAGAGAGAGAGAGAGAAAAGAAAAAACAAGAATGTGTTATTCCTCTTGTCGTGATATATAGAGATGCTGCTATACTAGCATCCTGTGCCCCCCCCACCCCACACACACCAAACGTGGTATGGGGTCAGACCCAGGGAAGACCAGAGTGTGATAAAGAGTCCCAGGGTCCGACTCTGCCATCCATCCATCCATTCATTCACCCACCTCATCTGAGCGGTTTGTGCATATGTTCACACCCCAACAAAACATACAATACAAGACTAAACCAGCAATATTATCATCATCATCATCGTGTCATGTTATGCAACACTCGTGTGTAATTAACCCTCTCACTGTTTACTAGACATAAAAAAATTAAGATTTCCTGTTCTTATTACAGAAAATAAAATTTTAGTGCACTGCATATGCCAAAAGCCTGAAATTCAGGCTTTTGGCATATGGAAGTCCACTGAAATCTTACTTATCTGGAAAAATACATTATTTTTCAAGATTTTACATGCTCTTTGGTTAGAATTGGAGCCCGCAGTGACAGGGTTAACGAGGAAATTTAAGCAACAAGCAGTGGTGTGCAACGACCGCTTGTTTTTTTCCCCCACTCCTCTTTCCTATGAGATCCTTTTCATTCACTCTTTGGAATTTGGAGTCAGCCCATGATCCTTTGTAAACCAAAAAAAAAAAAGAACCTAGCCAGAAACGGAATGAATAATTAATAAGTATAAGCTATAATAAGTCATGTCGTGTCAATAATTACTATTAGTTTAGACCTTACATAACAAGGAAAAATTATTCATTCAAACGCACACATCGACATGGATACGAATGATTGATCAGGTTTTAGCCATGTCACATATCTAAACAATGTATACTGTGCACTTTACAGATCCGATAACGATATATTTAAATGCGATAAAGTTTATGCTAATTGCATATTTACGCAATAATAATTGTATTATCATTTCATGCTTTATTTAGGCACATGTAAGTTCACTGAAATCTGATTGGTCTTGTATAAGAACAGGCACATCTTGAAGATTTTGGTGTCCTTAGCATTGAAAGCATTAAAGAGTGGTCCCAAACTCTCCGACGACACACCCTGGGCTGACCACTGGACCCAAGGCAAGGCATGATATTGATGACCCCACACAGCAGAGTGCACGGCCTTCTTTGCGCACAGCTACTGAATTCTATCTGCGCAATGCTTGGTAATAAAAACAGAGCGTAGTAACAGGTGTCAAGTGCCGCGGACTTAACTACGTATATTAATTAATTGTATTTGTTACTGTAGGTAGCTGAAATGTGCCGATCTGTCTGTCCGTGTGGGACCAGTCCGCGGTGTGTGCGTGTGTGTGCGCAGTATATATTCAAAGCCTGGACACAAGAGACTCGGTGCACTTAACTACAACACATCTATTATAGTCTCGCTTTGCTGGTGTGTCACAGCTAGCCACCTAGTACATGCTACACATATACAGTGTATGTTATCTGTCCTCTGTGTGTGTGTGTGTGCTCGAGGCTGTGACATGTGACCAGCTGACCATGAGGCTGACCGACTTATTTCTGCTGACCGGCTGGTTGTCAGAGCTGGCGAAACCAGTTGTAACTGACACCTAGTCCTGGCCTTGTGCAAGGCTCTCGCAGCTAGACAACGCTCGGATACTGGTGTGTGTGTGTGTGTGTGTGTGTGCGCGTGACAGACAGATGTGTGTATACATTGCCGACATAATTTTCTTATATGTTTAGACATTAGTTGTGAAAGTGTGTGTCGCCTTGGCTGTTAGTTGTGTGTGTATGTGCAAGCGTGTCCACTATCTCTAAATTATGTTCTCCAGATGAAAACAAAATCACCGACAGCTTTGACCAGCAAGGCTATTCGATCCCACTATGCGTGGCTTGGATGGGATGGGGGTAAAAACCAAAACGAGGACACGTAAGGTCTAAAGTTAAAGTAAAAGTTTTCAAAAAAGTGAAGTCACGAGACTTGGCACTTGACAACCCACACGAGAATGTTGTGTGGTGCGTTTATCTACATCCAATTTCTCTCAAGATCTTGTAGGTCATACATATAAACTTTCCAATCTTACCGATGGAAAGCAGGTGATTAGGTTGGATAACATGATCTAATAACAGATTAGATGATAAAATATGATAAAACAATAAAAGGCTTTGTATAGAACCTGTACAAGAGTGCGACGCACATGTCCCGTGTCCCACTATCTATATAGATAAGGACTGTCACCACGCTAATTAATAATGATGACGATGATACAACGATAAGGATGGTGATGACGCTGACGAAGATGATGCTCCCATAGTCACATTATATATTAATCTCATTGTATGTATTAATTTTGTTTTGTTTCGTCTGTTCTGAAGAAGGCCTAAGGCCAAAAAGTTGATGTTGTCACACTTTATCTTTTTTCTTGTCTGTTATAATTAACGTTTCTACTCCCCGTATAATTACCTACGCGCATGTGATACTGTGTGCAAAGTCAAGACAGCAAACATAGATGTCAACGACAAATATTGAACAAGTCTCGCTACTCGCAATATATGGCCAATAATAATATTATAAATGCGCATTATTATTATTATCTCTTTTAATATTCATTTGCATTTCTAGATATACATATATTACTGTAACTGAAAATGGTAATACCTGATGGTGGTGGTAAATGTAAATTTGAATACCTATAATATAAGCATATCGTATCCCTTAGTAGGAATTGTAGACTAAATGACTTTACTTTTATGTGTTATTTTCTACAACATGTAGAACTGATGGGGATACCAGATACATCTATCGACAGTCTATGAACCCGCATTGTACTAAATGTGTTATTCATATACTTCCTGCAACCTGCAGATGAGTATAATACACGATACATGTCATCCGCTCTGCTGAGTACACTGACACGTTATATACAAAATAAGAACTTTAGTCATTATCCAACGAAGTCTTATACCTGAATAAGCAGATTTTCCTGGTGTTAATCCACACCCGGATTTGATTAAAATGAAATAAACATATAAATGCATTCTCAAGAAAGGGCATGGTGATAAGGATGGTCAAAAACGAATCCATCAAAACATTATTTTTTTAGGAGTGGGACAAGAAGCCACAACCCGTGGGTCAAGGTTCAACTGCCTTCGCTTGATGTAAAAGTAGGATGAGTTCAAGAGACAGCGGAACAAAGCATTTTTTCTTCTTTTTTATTTATTAACGGTAGAACCCCGGTCTATCATAAATCATATGACTAAAATGCGTAAGCAGTAGATGAAAAACAGATATACCTTCTCGTGTAAAACTTGAAGAAGATCGGTGCTGTAGTAAGCAAAAATCGACCCAATTTTTTCATGAAATCGTAATGTACCAGCTGTTGGCCCCTCTATTTCCAAGTGGGTAATGTATATATACCAAAAAAAAAAGATAAACAGATAATAATATACTGTGTGAAATTGGTAATCACATCCTGTGGTCGTTAAAAATAGACTAAGGGGGCAATTGTACATTGAATTAGTATGTGTTGCTTTGTATTCAAGTATGCAAAGGTTTGCAATATATTATAGAGACAATAGTGGTGAAAGTCATAGATAGATATAGATAGATAGATAAAATAGTTAAAAAGAAGGTCATGGTCTCTAAAATCTAGAAAAACAAAAAAACATGAAGATAAGGAAGAGGTAAAGAGAAGTTAGGATCAAATGACCCTACAACTACACACACCAACCCGGGAGAGAGAGAGAGAGAGAGAGAGAGAGAGAGAGAGAGAGAGAGAGAAAGAGAAAGAGAAAGAGAAAGAGAAAGAGAGAGAGAGAGATGAATGTAGTCTAAGGTCATGATTTTTTTCGAAGACAAGAAAAAAAAATAGATCATGATAAGGAGGGAAAAGTTTGAGTGACCCTGTACAAGCTGTGAACTGTTGACATGATCACAGATAACCTCTACACCAGCGGCGCGGACCTTTGAACTTTGACAGGGCTGCTACTGTTGACATTTAAATTGTTGGAGATAAGGCAACTGGAAGGAGGGATGGATGGAACGCAACTCTAAATTCGGGTTTTGATTATATAGTTGACTACCAACATACCTGTTAAAAGAATAGTTTACAGTACAGTCTAGGAAACCAGTGTTAAGAAGTCCTTGAGTATAGTACAAACAGACACCATCTACCCCCATCGAATTTCCATTCTCACTGGCAGGCAAAAAAAATAAAATCGCACGACCAATTTGATGAAATCCGAAGTATGTTGCACTTTAGAGCATCACCACGCTCTGATAAGCCCTAATGTAGAGAGAGAGAGAGAGAGAGAGAGAGGGGGGGGGGGAGAGAACAGAGCGGGATGGGTAGTAAGCTAGACAATAACGTATATGTAGTAGTAAGTGTATACTGCGTGTGAGCAAGCGCAATTGAAATGTGCTGTAATGACGTTCAGTGCAATATTTGCTGTATACTGTCACATAATTTCACCCATTACCGTCAACGTGTAGGAGGGAACATTAAACATTTATGCCCTCCATGCCCACGCCGGATTTTAGTGTGTGAAATCTCTCTCACCCACGCCTACTATAGACTTGGCCCTTCACAATGTAAGATGGTTGAGAAAGAGCCTTCTATCTAGGTTCAAAGCCCCCAATCTACGACAGTTACAATGTCACCATTAAAATCCTAACACAACGTACGTGTAATGTACTTTGTAAGGAGCCATTCACCCCATAACAAGTCGAGTCGATATCCGTCTCCCATGTTCATATTACGACATAGTGTACAATAAAAATAAGACGATACAAGGACAAAATCCATTCATGTCTAAAGGTTTTGCAAGTTGGAATGATGGAAAAAAATTAACATCTTAACCCATGGGAGTTAAATCAAGAGTTCGGCTTATTATTATTAATTTTTTTAGTGAGAACGATGTGCGCGTCCGAAGAAATAATAATAATGTGCGTTCATATTGCTTCTGCTCACGCAGTGTAGGGGGGGGGGGGGCGGCGGGGAATAGAAATATCGTTGTCGACTGACGATATAGATAATTATGTCCTCATTTACATTTCATCCTAACTAATGAACAGACAAGGGTGCCGTGGCAGGTCCCGGGTTCCAACGGAATCCCGAATCCACTCGTAATGAAACTTTTCACCTCCTTTTTGTCAACTTCACCACATCCATGACTGATTCTTATCGGCACAGCTTGCAAGCCCTTGTAAGCTAATCTTGTAAAGTTATCAAGTAAGCAATCACAAGTACCTCGTCACTATCACAATCAGGACTAATTACTAAATACATACATACATGGGTAGGAGGGGGTCCATATCTAGATCTGGGTGCGACATCTCGGCCTACGACCGAGCACTGACAAAACAAAATGCGTAGGTAGAGATAAATACTGGATAAGAAGAGAATTGCAGTAAATTGCATGCCCTAGCAGGATCTATCCACAACTCTTGGTTTGACTAACGTACGGGAAAGGGAAAAAACACGAAATGGTAATTTAAACAGTTCCGTGAAGAAACGAGGTCATATAAAGAAAAAAAGAAAGAATTGTCGCTGTTTTCTAAAGGTTTATCTTATAACGACGTAGATTATTTTGTAGAGTGCACACAGTTACACGCAATGTGGTCATAAGTGTGTGTGTCCGTGAGTGGCAGAGAGATAGATAGATAGACAAGAGTATAATGGCCTTGCTGTCTATACTATGTGTATTTGCCTGTCAGCAGAATCATTATTCAACCATGAATATCCATGCACCCCCCACCATTGTACTGTATTAATATAGTATATTAACTCCTGCAGGTTTTTAACCACCACCGATTAAATGACAATGTACAGGTAATATAATACACTGATGCAATCTGCACAGTGGGCGGAGGGGAGGGATTATGTAGCTTGAAACAAGGCCAAAAACATGACAGGATTGGTAGTTGGTAGGTTAGGTGGAGGCAATATCTAAGTATTTATTCTGCGCCTGCTATGTATCAATGTTGTACAGTTGTGTATTCTAGATCTAAATCGGACAGTCATACTTGGCCGAGCAGTCAGTTCATCAATAATGAGAAGAGGATAGAGAAAAACAATCAATTTAATGAATAGAGAGAAAGGAGACAGCTTGCATATACAAAGCGGTAGACTGTAAACCTTAGCCACACATCTGGACTAACTTTTTGATACACCCAAATTGCTATATTGTAATGCCTTGACTTAAAACAGTCCAACCTGTCCATACACTGCGCTGTATATCCATAAACTACCTAAAATACAATAAATTATCATAAGTATTATTATAATCAAGACCAGTCTGAAGAACTTTCCATGAGAAACTGTCCCAACCAATTAAGTAAGTAAGAAGGTAAACTTATACGCGATTTTTTTTTTCATCTATCGCTCTTTTTCTTAATTTCAGTCCACTGAAATCTTACTTGTATGGTATAATAGATTTTGCATATTCTGCTTGGTTAAGAATTGGACCCCCAAGTGAAAGGGTTAACGGTTTTATTAAGTAGACTAAGTGTCTAAGACAGTCCATAAGCCTACAACATCATAACGGAGAGCCAGGCCAATACACAGAAAAGAGACGGCTAGTCAAATTTAAAGTACTTTTTTTTAAAACGGTCCTTCTCCAGCGTCGCTCGCCTAGGCGTCCTCCTAAGAATGGACTAGATAGATTATTCATCGGGCATAAGCTGGATGCCAACAGGAATCACCCATGTTGTCCAAATGCGCTGTTTGTGGTAGATAAATATCTCGCCCAAGGAGACTACGAAACGAAGTGTCAAAAGCGGGGCTCGAACTCGGCGCGTTGGGTTGCCAGTGCAATGCCGCAGACTATACATATAAAAATAATGCCGGGTAAAATAAAAAATGGTATAATATAATATTGTGTGGGATGAGGAGAGCGGTGTTCTTATGCGGGATGTCAAAAAAAAGGGGGAAAAAAGGAAGGGGAGTTGGGGGTAATTACGAATGTAGGGGGAGGAAGATAGAGAAAAAGTTTCGGTTACAGAAGTCTGAGGGTTACCTGAACAGAATACTCAATCTCGAATCACCCTCCCCTAACATTTCCCCCCAGAGAAAGCAGAGAGTGAGTGCAGAGCAAAAAGAAGCTTTCCAAGCAGCATAAGTGCACATCATATATCACTCTACTCGTAATTTAATGCACGGCACGGGCAAAAGACAGAACGCTCACACCCGCCCGCACGAGTGGCAAACTGACTAAACATTAAAAAGGAAATTAAAAGAGACACACGCCCATCCGTGTCGTCTTTCCATTCATAAAGCATGCTCAATACGGTGAGCACACAAAGGTTAATTCATACACGGCAGAGACCCGACTACACATTAAAAAGAAGCTAGATTACACATTCAAACATGCGCATCCGCCCGTGTCATCAATGTTATAAATAACACAGGGCGAGCACACAAATTCATTCATAAAGCACACATTCGCCAGCACGTACACAGATCCATTCACAAAGAAACAGGAAAGAAGGAAATAAAGCAAACAGATAACAGGGAGTTGGTAATACTCAGTGGTGTCTAGAGCCGTTCTCAAACCAAGCAACAATATCCCAACGCTGAACCAGAAGAACAAAAACTACTCTCCTCCCCCGTTATTTGATATGAAATGTGTCTTATTATTTCTTAATACATAAAACACTCACCTCTTCATCAGTGCTATTCACAGGGGCAATCTGAGGATAGACAGAAAAAAAAATGTTATGAAAATCATATTTATCATAATTGATATTTATCATTATTGTCATATCCAGCCACTAGTCTAGAGAAATGGTAGGAAATTTACGTAAATAATAGCAGTATTCACTTTGTACATTCATTGTTGCTAGCAGCAGTAAGTTCCAGTTTAGCTGCTGGCAGATTCATGGTGAGATCATCAATTTTGTCTCTGTCAAAGACTACTACTAGTAGTACTAGTGTGAGTATTTTATTTAATTGAAATGAATAAATAAAATAAAAGCTGCTTTAGATTAGCGGTAAAAGGATCTAAGGCTCCCCCTTCCCTTCCATCCAGTGAATGATGATGATGGCTGCGCACTGTGCAGGGAAGGAGGCAGCACTGACAGCTTACAGAGCGTAGGACAAAGATTGATCAAATGGATGGATACTGGATACAGGTAGGCGGCGGTCTGTCTTTGTCATTTAAAATGTTCGTAAAGTCACTAATCCACTTAGTCTAGTATCTAGCTATGCGAGGGCCTACTGTTGCCTACAACTGCCGGTAGCGAGTCTCTTGACTAGACTGGACGAGTGGGTGTTGTTGCCTTAACAATTATAAGATATATAATATGGTCTTTAGGAGGTGGATATTAATGGAATGAATTTTAACTTATCATGATTTGGAAAATACACTTGTTACAAAAACATATTTTAAAAAAAAATGAAGATAGCTATATCAAGGAGAGGGAGAATAGATATTGACACTTGTAACACAGACAGGAAAAGAAACAGTTGGAATTCTTCATACAAGGAGCGGCTTGCGGTTTGCCACTCTCTGAAAATGTTTAGGCAATCAGTTTGAAGCTGGGAAACTAGATTTTAAGCAATTTATGAGCATAAATAATCAGCTGTGGTGTAAAATTGGACTAGGACTTGACTGTTTAAGATGAATACCTTTTTTTTTCTCTCTCCCGTCCCCTCTCACTTAATCTCATTTACGACCGAAATTTTGCTGGATACTTATGGTCTAGATAGGAGTATCGACGTCTTGTCTTCCAGACTTTCAAGTATCTAATTGTCATGGTGATCTAAGTGATTGTGTATACATTGACATCAAAAAGAACATAATGTCACTGGGTACACTGGTCACCGAAACTAAAAAGGTAGAGAGAGAGATTATCAGTCTATTTGCATGCTACAATGTTTGGAGTTTGCATTTAGGACTAGTCTATAGAATAGAAGTTTTGTAAATTTTCTAAACTCTAGACGACAGACAGCTAGGTCTAGGCCGGCCTTCTATCATTGTTCAGTTACCTAGGTTGTTACGTCTGATTCCCCAACATTAAAACCTTCTCTCTGAATTTGCTAGCTAAACCAAACAGATCGTTAATGTACGTAGTGATAGTATCTCGGGGTCCCCTGACTCGTTGGTACGAAGACTGGAAAATATAAATACTCACAGCTGACCTAGACTAAGGTATAGAGTCATTTCAATATCATCTCTTACTTTGCTATAAATAAAAAGAGAGACGCATCTATAAAATCTTAATTAACGTGTTTTAAAAAATCTGAGTTTTAAGTGAGACTCGGTTTGTAATTTAATTTATCAGGGAATAAATCTTGACAAAAAGTCGGATTGTGTACCAGCAAAATAAAAAAAAACAAGACGGGGGTAATTGTAAGAATAAAAAAAGCAAACAAATCTGCAAGAAGAAACAAGGTGCAGATCAATGATTCACCAGCTGAGGGAGAGAGAGAGAGAGAGAGAGAGAGAGAGAGAGTGAGAGAGAGAGGGAGTAGAAGAGAACACACGAAGTGCGAGAGGCAGTCTCAGAGGTGAGTGGAAAATTCCAGAGCCGAAGAAGCATAATGTGAGCCGGGAGCAAACTGGCCTATCCAAAACTCACCGAGTCGTTGTTGTTATTGTGGTGGTGGCTGTTCACATTGTTCAAAATATCCACAGTAAGCATCATGACTAGAATACACTAAAACAGTTCTTGAAAGTTTCACTTTGCTAATCACAATAAATCTAAGCTTGACTACACAAAGGTATTTTGACTGAGTCTTGAATAAAAATCTAACTCTAAAACGCCGGTTCAGTTTTCTAGCCGGCGACCCTCTCGCTACAGACCTGCCTCACACAATGAGAATAGCGAGACGCGAGCAACCAAGGCTTTCTCTCTCTCTCTCCTCTCTCTCGCGCTGCGAACAGCTGAGAGGAGCTAACCTACGACCCTGCATATTCAATGAGCTCATCCGGCGAATCAGATGCGGGAAAGATATCATTCCGACCTTGACCGCTCAACTCTACAGCTGATTTAATTTCCGCTGATCTCAGCTTGGGGGAGCGGGAAGGGAGAGGAGGAGTAGAAGGGGAGAAGAAGTCCGTCCCCTGTGTCGAAGAGGGTGGAGGAGTGAGGCAGTGCAGACAAGAGTGAGAGAGGAAATGGCTAAACGAAGTGGAGGAAGAGGAGGTTCTGAGTTCTGCTCTGGCTTTGTACAAAAGAAAGGGAGGGAAGCGGAGCAGAGAGGACAGGGAGAGGAGAGGTGAGGCGGAGAGGAGGGCAGAATTTGTCGTCCTTGGACCGTGGGGCCGTACAGAGAGAGAGAGAGAGAGAGAGAGAGGAAGGGAGAGTAGAGAGGGCAGAAAGACCAATGCTAAACTTAGACACAGGCAGCTGACAGATAAGAGAGTGGTGGTTTGACTGAATACGAAAAATGATGATGATTATTATTATTCACAATAGTATTTCAACGCCATTATAATACTATGTGCTTGTTAGTTTAAACTACTTTGTTAATGCGCTAGTGGTAGTGGTAGTAGACGCTAAGTTTGGCCACATAATAGTTTTCATCTCTATACTATGAGAATGGGTTTTGGGTAAGATTATTCTATGTCTGATAAAGAATAGTTTCCCTCACACTAATTGAAATTGTGAGATGAAACATATTTATTTCATGTAATGTTTTTCCCCACATTTTGTAGCAACTAAATAGATTAAGAATAAAATCAACACAATTAATACATAAGATCCAGAATACTTCTATATCACAATATTATTATGAAAGGTATTGGTTCTGAGGTCGAACATTCGAAAAAAAGTTGTTTTTTTTCCCTCTCCTGAAAAATGTTGAGAAAGTAACTTAAAATAGTCTACCTCTCAAAGATCGATTTCAACTAGCCAATAGTTTTATTGTTTTGATGATAACATGTGTATGCGCGCGCGTGTGTGTGTGTGTGAGTGAGAGAGAGAGAGAGAGAGAGAGAGAGAGAGAGAGAGAGAGAGGGAGAGAGAGAGAGAGAGATTGATCTCTATCAAAAACACACAACACACACGAGATTAACACACACAATCTGTGTATCGCAGTCTTAAAGCGGGGTCCTATTCCAATGGGTACATTACATAGCCTGTTATTCAATGCCACGGTGAAGACTTACCTAATGAAATTTAAAAATATATATATATATATATATATATTATTATAAAAAACTGACACAAATGTATTCTTTATATACAATATAGTATACAGCATACATTCAATTCAAGACAACCCCATTAATATAGTGTCTGTCTGTCTTCCATTCAACAAAACTGTCGTCAGCATGACCTAAATTCGTTCAACTTGGTTCAATTGTGCCCTCCCTTACAGCCAGTACAGACCACAGACAATACACTGCAGTTCAAAGAACACAATCCTCAATATGTCATAGTCATTATCATATTTTTGTACGTACTCCCATATTATTGTTTCTGTGACAGACATTGAATTTTTATGACCCACTGCCCCACATTACGATAGAGAGGCTGAAAAAATCAATACGAATCCATCTTTCTCTCTCTACCTCTCATCGTTTCTGTGTGTGTTTGTGTTCGTGTGTGTATGCGCGCGTGTGTGCCTCATTTCCCCTTGCGCACGCTCATCCTTTTAAATGTTATTGACATTGTCATTCTAACTCATACGTTCAATTCCTCTGCACCACTCTCTCTCTCTCTCTCTCTCTCTCTCTCTCTCTCTCTCTCTCTCTCTCTCTCTCTGTCTCGCGTTTTCTCTTCCCCTCTCAAGCGTATAAA
>JAUEKZ010067827.1:0-16829 GCA_031471865.1 Melibe leonina | reverse complement strand
CTTCAGCATTAAGAGACGGAATAATTACGATCATACATCGTCTTCCCAAGGTAAGACTCGTATAATTTTTAAATTATCTGGTATAAGAACACGTACATTCTCAAGATTTTGCATATTTCAGTTGGGTTCGAATCACACCTCGCAGTGAAAGGGTTACCACCGAAAGCCTTTCGATT
Source organism: Melibe leonina (assembly GCA_031471865.1). NCBI lineage: Eukaryota > Metazoa > Mollusca > Gastropoda > Nudibranchia > Dendronotidae > Melibe > Melibe leonina. The sequence continues at coordinate 16,653 of JAUEKZ010067827.1, read as the reverse complement.
TTCCGCCACCATTCGATTTCTGTTCGCGTAGTGACAGCACGTGGAAGTGCACAGTACAATGATTTCACAGTAAAAGCTTATCGAATTCGCGTCGCGTTCAGTCATTGGTACCTAGAGCTGATGACACTAAATCAATGGAGATTGGTTATGACTGAATCGAGGCTGGAATGGTTCAAGTTCACCGCTCTACTAACCATTTAGTCCAACGCCCTATTGTATACCTTTATGATGAAAGAAAAGTACACAAATGACTAGATTTTCAGCGAAGTTGTCATGGGGTTGCTAATATATAATTATAAAAACACCAACAACAGCCACAACAAGAATCGAGTTTTTATATAGCGCAGTAACCATACGAGGTGCTGAAAGCGCTATACAAGGGGTCCCTTGCTGACAGCAACATTTAACATACTGGACGAGACATGCTTCCTGTTAGACGCTTGTACATTTATATTATACAGACCAGGACAGCGTTGTTTGTGGCCAGATACTCATTTCACACCTGAATCGGTGAGAAAATAATATAAATAAAGAGCCTCTTTGAAGAACTCAACTTATCTTATCTCATTTTATCTTATCTCATCTTATCTTATCTCATCTTATCTTATCTTATCTCATCTTATCTCATCTTATCTCATTTCATCTTATCTCATCTCATTTCATCTTATCTCATCTAATCTTATCTTATCTCATCTTATCTATCTCATCTTATCTCATCTCCCATGGTGGATCTAGTCTAAAACAGGAGGGTGGACACATTGCAAAATCGTGTAAAATCAACCGTAATGTTAACAGTCCCTAGAGTGTGATATTTAACAGCGTTATCCAATCAGGTGTGTCACGCTGCTTTTGGTGTTTATCTACTTTTCTAGTTTCACATCAGCATTTCCAGTGATAAAGACTAAGCGTTGTCGTCATCGTAAAGTAAAAAGCTTTCAAAAACAAAATTTAATATTTTTTCTCAACACTTATTGTAACCCTCTGCACACTGTCGTCAAACAAGTACAATGGTGTTAAGAAATATCTGTTTACTTTTCCATCATAGATCAAAACATTCATTGTAAGGTTAGTGAGTGCGTCAACATTTTTATATGTGTTTTATCTCTTTGATTTAAACATGCAGTTGGATCTTTTAACCCAAAAAAGTCTACAAGATTTATTGCCTGAATTAAATAAAGGACATCGTAACAATAACAGTATGATAACAGCTTAAAAACAGAACGTGTTGAAACAAACCCGACCATACCATCATAACTGTCAAGGAATTGTGAGGGGGATCAGGCATCGTTCTCGGACACATTGAGATTCCGTCCCTGGTTAAAACCTTGGATAACGAAGATCTTGCTAACCCCCATGACAATAATAGACTTGTCCAGCCCTCACTTTTCCACACAAAAAAAAGCTGCTTGTATAGTCTTGATACCTTGCCGTGCTCGCGTGACACAAACTCAGCCAAAATGTGCATAATAGTGGACTACTACTAACCCTCTAATGTGGAAGATCATGAAATAAGTGCGCGACTGTTTGACTTTACATTTACTAACCTCGGAAAAATTAAAGCTTCTGATGTTGTTTTTGATATTGTGTAGATGAAATTCTGTTGGCCAGGTGGGGGGACAGTGTCCACTGTGTCCTATAGGTAACTCCGCCACTGCGGATCTTACCAATTTTGCACCTTTTGGTAAAAGGGCTGAGCCGTTTGTCATTGCGTTTTCGCCACTGATCTTTAACCATCTGTGTGTGCAGCAAGTGAACTTATAATAAGAGCCTTGCCTTTGGAGCCGGAGCTTATCCCTGTTTTTGCAGCGTGAAAATAAATCACAATGGTTGCCGCCATCTGGATAGCACGCTAGTCTGTCGCAGATTACTTTCTCCCAATCCGAATTGAGGATTGGTACACATTCATTTTGCACCTGGGTGAGACGCTTATCTATCACAGATTACTTTTTCCCATCTAAGTTGTGGATTGGTATCTGTTCATTTACACCTGGGTTGGGTGAGTCAATTGGAGTAAATTTCCTTGCCAGAGGACAAAACGAAATTGCCTCTAGTAGGAATCGAACCCGATGCATCCCAGGTTCTGTGCTGCGTCGCTACCAGTTCGGCCACTGCACTTCGGGAATAGTGAGTGACAAGGGGATTGGGTATAATTGTCGCCGCTAACTATTGGTTCAATAATAAATGGCAAAGCCCATAGCACTTGTTCACTGTGCCTAGAGTTTTTCAACTTGTTTATTATCTCGTCGAAACAATAATTCAACGAACAAAGACCATGTTAGAATGGATTTGCTGTCTTGTTCATCGTTCCGCTTCGTCAAGACGAAAATGAATTCAATGAACAGTTACTTAATAATGAAATTTAAAAAAACCCGATAGACTGAAAAAAAAAACGATCAGAAAAAATAAAGATAGATTAAAATTTTAAAAAGAGTAATCTTGTTAGACACGTAAACAAGACAAAAACAAAACTAACACCGAATCTAACAAATCGAACTTAACAAAGGACGAATTTAACCAAAGGACTAATACTGGAATAGTATAAGAGTAAAAATAACAATAGTATTCATTATGATAGTGTTTATGAAATAAAGTATTTTTTATTGACAATAGGAATAATAAAAAATTGCAACAATGAAAAACCAATGAAAAGAATTTGTGCCATCAGCAATCATAAAAGTTGCCTATTAAAGAGAGTTAATTATAGCATGACATAACTCATGTTCATGGTTGATTGGTTGGTTAGTATGTTTGATGGTTGGTTGGTTAATTGGTTGATTGACTGGCTGGCTGGTTGATTGAATGATTTGTTAATTGGTTGGTTGGTTGGATGGTCGGCTGGTTGATTGGTTGGTCGAATAGTTTGATGGTTGGATGGTTTGGTGGTTGGTTGGTTGATTGGTTGATTGATTGGCTAGTTTGATGGATGGTTGATTGGGTGATAAATTGGTTGGTTGCCAAACAATTCGAGATCGGAACAAATTTCCATTAATTATAATTCATTCCAGCACTGCTGTGGAATTTGGCAACAAAACAAGGCACTACATAACGATGAACGAAAATCTACGAAGCGCCTGAAAAAGTCAGCAATGGATAAGATGGGGACATGGTATTAAACATTTCAATGCTAAAGACATCACCATCTTCAAGCTTTGCCTGTTTTTATACCCGACAAAGCAGATTTCAATGAACTGACATATTATGCAAAAACTCTGAATTTCAAGGTTTTGGCATGAGTCAGTTCACTGAAATATAATTTATCTGGTATATAAGAACACGTACATTTTCAAGATTTTGCATAATTCAGTTGGGTTAGATTCAGACCTTGCTGTAAAAGGGTTAAGTCATTTTGCCAATAATAATATTATGTCACAGTATCTAGACATAAAAAAAACAACATGTCTACAACTTGGCCTCAACTTTGATATTATGACCTAAATAATATACAACACAATGAACGTTACTTAACCCTTTCACTGCGGGGACTAAGTCCAACCAAACAGGCACATTTGGAAGATTTTGATGTCTCTAGTTAGTAGTTTGAGAAGCAGCGTTAGAAGTGAAAGGGTTAACCCCTTCAATGCTAAGGCCACCTAAATCTTCAAAACTTGCCGGTTCTTATACCAGCTAAATCAGATTTCAGTGAACTGACATATACCAAAAGCCTCAATTTCAGGCTTTTGGCATATGTTAGTTCACTGAAATCTCATTTATCTGGTATAAGATAACGAACAATTTCAATATTTTGCATATTTTAGATGGGTTAGAATCAAACCTTGCAGTGAGAGGGTTAAAACGACAATTGTGAATGTCAGGCGGAAAAATTCAATGGTCCGTACCGCTAATGGGGGTGCCAAGCGAGCGAGACATGATCATTCGATTACCTCTTGGCTCCTCATATGCAATAAATGTACATAAACAATGACCTTAACTGAAGCCATTTTGTGTCTCCTAGGTCGGACAGTCACGTGACCAAACACTAAGGTCTAACCCCTCTAATGTCTTTGGTATTCGCACATTAACTTGTCTATAGACTGTACGCGTTTGACGTCATTGGTAATGACAGCATGCTATCGATTAAGTGAGAGTTGTGTCTCGATCGTTTTTTCCCTCCTAATAAAACCATAACACAAATGTGTGTGTTAGTACAGTGTGGTCTTTGTTGTGAGTATTTTGCCTCAACGCATACACTCTAGAAAGCTCCACCTCTGAATGACCTGTTTTGAGTTAAAAAGGATATTAACCATTTCACTGCTAAGGACATCAAAATCTTCAAGACTTGCCTGTTTTTATGAGATTTCAGTGAACTGACATATGCCAAATCGAGGTGTTTGGCATATTTCAGTACACTGAAATCTGATTTACCTGGTATAAGAACACCAACACTTTTCAAGACTGCATATTTTCGGTGCGGTTAGAATCAGAGCTTGCTGTGAAAGTAAACAAGCAACGATGTTTTGGTTTCTAAGCCAATTACAATTATTCGGTAGCCAACCATCCCAGGAGATTTATTTTGGTCTTCTCCCTCCGGCAAAAAATGCCGGAAACCGCCGGAAACTGACGGAAACTGCTGCAACAACGATAACAACGTGAAAAAAACAAAGAGTTTTTTTTCTTTTTCATAATCAATTCTTATTCGTGTCTTGTTTAACAAATCATTCCAGTCCTCGGGTCTTGTACCCATTGTTTTCAGAGAAATGCTTTCTTTGCCTCGGGACTTGTATAACAAAAAAAGATATACATAAATGGTAAAAAAAGAAAAGAATGATATATAAATAAACAGAACTAAAACACTTAATTATAAAAAATTGAAAGCAATACAAAAGAAAAGATTAAAATAGCGTGTTCATTCAATATAAGAATAATATGAGTTCGAGCTTTGCAGTTCTAACTCTTTGTTCGCTGTCTCCATGGCATGTACAATGTATGGCCGTACAATGACCCTAGAATAGCCGTACAAAAGCCGTACAATAGCCGAACTGGTCGTGACGCAGGACAGACAGATAGCCTTCAGCAGGCAACCAACCAACCAACCAACCATTCAACCGACCAACCAACCATTCAACCGACCAACCAACCATTCAACCGACCAACAAACCAACCAATCAGGCAACCAACCATTCAGCCAACCAACGAATTAACCATTCAGCCAACCAACCAATTAGCCTGTCAGCCAACCGACCACCAAACAAACCAAACCAATCAATTAACCAACCATTCATCCAACCAACTATTAATCCAACCAACCATTCAGCCAACCAACCAATTAGCCTGTCAGCCAACCGACCAACCAACCTTTCATCCAACCAACCATTCAGCCAACCAACCAATTAGCCTGTCAGCCAACCGACCACCAAACAAACCAAACCAATTAACCAACCATTCAGCCAACCAACTATTCATCCAACCAACCATTCAGCCAACCAACCAATTAGCCAGTCAGCCAACCAACCAACCGACTATTAATCCAACCAACCATTCATCCAACCAACTATTCATCCAACCAACTATTAATCCAACCAACCATTCATCCAACCAACCAATTAGCCAGTCAACCAACCGACCAATCATCCAAACAGTCAGCCAACCGACCAACCCACAGTCCTAACTACCAACCCACGAACAACCATACTTTCTCGATTTCTTGCATATCATTGGATTACACAATTCAACATAGTTTGGAAATTTCATCAGTGTTCATCTTCCATTAAGTTTAATGCCACTACAGTTTAGGTCATAATAAAAGCGGGGCTCTCTATACAAATGGACTAACTGCCGCGCAGAGAAAATAATCGGAGGATTTACAAGCATTTTTAATGCTAACTAGGGACACCAAAATCTTCAAGATTTGCCTGTTCTTATACCAGACAAATAACTGTCAAGTGGACTGACATTTGGCTTTTGGCATACTTACTTGAGTCCACTGCAATCTTACTTATCTGGTATAATATATAAGAACTTGCACATTTACAAGATTTTGATGTATTCAGTTTGTAGTTTCATAAATAACCTTAGCAATGGAAGGGTTAAACCGGAGAAAATAACCTGGATGTACCAGACATTCCAACGAGTGGTTGGTTGGATTAGCCCTTTCAATGCTAAGGTTAAAGTTAAAATTTAAAAAAAAGTGGAAGCTTATATAGCGCTGATATTATCCACGAACTGTGATCATTGCGCTTCACACTTTTTAATTTCCCCGGCCAACAGCAAACATTGAAATACATAGGACAAGACAAGCGCCTGTTAGGCGTGTTACAGTTTGTTTGTAGGACAAAGACACTGCTGTATGGAGGGCCAGGTACCCATATTACTGCTGGGTCGACAGTGGGGTTTTCTGGTCCCGGAAAAAAATCCGCCTCTGAAGGGGATTGAACCCAGGACCTTCAGTACAACAGTCTGATTCTCTACCAACTGAGTTATTTCTCAAACTACAAAGTAAGGTACTTCAAAAGCTTCAGGCTTTTGGCATAATAATGTCAGTCCACTGCAATCTGAATTAGAATCTGGTAAGAGATTATTCATTTGAAGCTTGGACATTTTGCAAAGAATGTTTAAAAAAAAGAATCATATTCTGCTGAGGAAGCGTTATTATTTTTTTAAATCGATACAGGATGCAGGTTCAAAGGAGAGACATTTGAAACCCTTCAAAAGAACACCCTGTGACAATGATACCTCTTCACAGGGCAAAATTCGACACGGGTTTAAAAAAAACATGAGGCGACTGAATTGCGAATCAATGATGACAGGAAATGAAATCATTGGCACTTTGACACGGATAGTGTGCATGCACAAGGAGTGTCTCAGTGTGCGACCTGGAGTGGGCTGGAGATGGGGAGGAAATGAGGGGGAGGGGTGAAGTGAAAGAGAAAGGTAGTGAAATCAGATATGAAGAGAGATATTTAAGAAAGGAATGGTGATCCTTATAGATAGATAGATAGATGAATAGATAGATAGATGAATAGATAGATAGATAGATAAAAAGAGAGATATAAATACATAAAGAGTGACAAAGATAAATGAAGAGAGATAAATCGATAGATAAAGAGCGAAATAGATAGATGAAGATAGATAGATAGATAAAGATGAGATAGATAGATGAAGAGAGATAGATAGATACGTAGATATATAGGAAGAGACAAGAGAGAGAGAGAGAGAGAGAGAGAGAGAGAGAGAGACTGATATATAGATAGACAATTATTGGTTATATACTCACTGAGAGAGGCAGATATAGTGATATAGTGAAAGAAAGAGAGAGAGAGAGAGAGAGAGAGAGAGAGAGAGATGATGATGACCGGGAATGAAATCCTTGGCACTTTGACACAAGGAGAGTCTCAGTGTGCGACCTGGAGTGGGCTCGATGTGGGGAGGAAATGAGGGGGAGGGTAGGAGAGTGAAAGAGAAAGGCAAAGAGAAATCAGATATGAAGCAGAAGAGAGATATATAAGGCTTTTGGCATATGTCAGTTCACTGAAATCTGATTTATCTGGTATAAGAAGAGGCAAGTCTTGAACATTTTGGTGTCTAGCAGTGAAAGGGTTAAGACTGGTTGGTCCGGTGCCAGTACACTATGGCTAGTGAGACGTGCTATATCAATGAAGCAGCTCCATATCATTTATTCACTGAAGAGTTCCGCATTTGATTTAAATGGTTTCAATAAAGGGAGATAACCGGGCATCGGCAAGCCAATAAGGCAACAAGCAACTAAAACAAAAAACAAAAACAAAATCCAAACAAAAAAAAGCAGCAACAACAATAACAACAAAAATAAAAACAGGCAGAAGAAGAAAATGAAATAAACAGATAGAAACATGTTAGTAGCTGTGAAGGAGAGAAAATAATGCTCGTTGCTAATGGCAACCATTCATCAAACGAGAACATCATTACCTTCAAAGTCTGTTGGCTTCGTCTTCGATTTTTTTGGTTCAATTCAACGCTTTCATAATTTTCACAGTACTAAAATTTCATAATTGGTCTATTATCGTTTGTCTTCAACCCTCACCCTCTCGCACTCCCTCTACATATCTTTCTTTCTCTCTCCCTTTCTCTATCGTTCTTTCCATTCTCCCTCTACACTTTCTTTCTCTCTCCTTTTCTCTCTCTTTTTCTCTCCCTCTCCCTCTCCAGCTTTCTCTCTTTCTTTTTCCCTCTCTCTTCCTCTCTCTCTCCTTCTCCCTCAACAGATCTTTCTTTCTCTCTCCCTTCTCCATCTACAGAACTTTTATTCTCTCTCCCTTTCTCTCTCCTTTTCTCTCCCTCCCCTCTACAGCTTTCTCCCTTTCCTTTTCCTTCTCTCTTCCTCTCTCTCTCCTTCTCCCTCTACATATCTTTCTTTCTCTCTCCCTTCTCAATCTACAGAACTTTTATTCTCTTTCCCTTTCTCTCTCCTTTTCTCTCCCTCCCCTCTACAGCTTTCTCCCTTTCTTTTTCCTTCTCTCTTCCTCTCTCTCTCCTTCTCCCTCTACAGATCTTTCTTTTTCTCTCCCTCTTCCTCTACAACTCACCCACTCTCTCTCTATCTCTCTCTCTCAGTCAGTCAGTCAGTCAGTCCGTCAGTAAGTCAGTCAGTCACTCTCTCTCTCTCTCTCTCTCTCTTCCTCACTCAATCACCCCGTCACTCACTCTCACCTTCTCCATCTACATCTCCCCTCTCTCCTCCTCCCTCTACATCTCTCCATCTCTCTCTCACTCCCACACACACTTTCTCACCCTCTCTCCCTCTCTCTCTCCAGTGGGAATCGAACCCGTTGCCCCCGGCGTTATATATTGCGTTGTTACAAGTTAAGCCAACCCCCATCCCCCTTCAAATGGTTTCCTGCCAGTGATAAATTGACAAAGTAGCTTTACAATCCGACTCATTGCATAATTCAGGCCTTTTCCCCCTTCTTCTTTCTCTTTCAAACTCACAGCACTAGCAGAGACCAGGGTGCGTTCAATTGTTATTGAACCCGACGGCAACTCAAAGTTAAAGTGAATTAATTGTCTACTTTCTATTTACATACACTATACATAGCTACGGACACCCGCCCTCCCCCCCCCAATAAACCCCCCCCAGCAACTAAGGAATTAAAATTACAGCTTTTATTTCTGTTGTACTAGGGTCTAGCTACTTAACCTTTTCATAGCGAGGTCTGATTCTAACCCAACTGAAATCTGCAAAATTTTGAAAATGTACGTGTCATTATGCTGAATTTCAGGCTTTTGGCATATGTCAGTTCACTGAAATCTGATTTATCTGGTATAAGAACAGGCAAATCTTGACGATTTTGGGTGTCCTTCGCGTTGGAAGGGTTAACAACAACATTACGGTGACATTTTCCCTAACCCAATTGAGCAATCAATCAGACATCACATCACATGATTCATCGTAGCGGACAGACTTTAAAAAAAAAAAAAAAAAAAAAAAAAAAAATTAAATTAAATTTTAAAAAAGGACGTCCCTAATTGAATGAATGTGAAGCTGCAGAGAAAGAAAAACATAGTGCACTGTTGTATTTGTATGGTAAAATAAGCTATTTGATAATTCAACGTTTACATCACATCCTCGAATGGACGGAGCCTGCAGCCAAATAGGCGTCAAACAGGCAGTGCCAATTCAAACACAGAGGCTTTTGGTCTGATTGAGATACCGTTATGCTAATGGTAGATAGATGATAATAATAATAATAATAATAATAATGGTATACACTTATGGTGCGCCATACACCCCTCTGAGGTGAGGGCTCTGGGCGCATAAAATGTAAAGTGGAGGCTGATATCCACGAATTGTGCTCATCGCGCTTTACACTTTTTACTTTCCCCGGCTAACAGCAAACATTGAAACACATAGGACAAGACAAGCGCCTGTTAGGCGTGTTACAATTTGTTTGTGGGACAATGACACTGCTGTACGGAGGGCCAGGTACCCATTTCACTGCTTGGTCGACAGTGGGGTTTTCTGGTCCCGGAAAAAAAAATCCGCCTCTGATTGAGATTGAACCCGGGACCTTTAGCACAACAGTCTGATGCTCTTCCAACTGAGCTATTGCGCCACCAGATAAATAATAAATATAAACAGAATATCATGTTATTATCGGTATTAGCCTACTTGCCCGTGACAATATTCCCACCATTATCCTTTGAATAGGAGGCGCGGTGGCCCAACTGGTAGCGACACAGCACAGAACCCGGGCGTTCCATCCGGGTTCGACTCCTACCATTGGCACTTCGGTTTTTTGCTGGGGCAATGAAATTTACTCCAATTTCCTCACCTCACCCGGGTGTAAAATGGGTACCAATCCACAATTTGGGTTGGGGAAAGTAATCTGCAATATACCAGCGTCCTATCCAGAGGGTGGCAACTATTGTCCTTTATCCGCTTCACACTACAAAAACCGGGATAAGCTCTGGGTCTATGGACCATGAGGTTCTAAAGGAGTTATTTTACTATTATTATTGGTAGTGTACGTTGCTGAATATAGTTGTTTAGGTGGCAAAAAGGTTATATCGGTGAATTTCAGATCTTTGAGCCTCAGTTCAGCCACCTTTCTTTGGGCCCTTTTATAAGGCAATTTATTGTTCATCCAACTGAAGACGGACGTTTAATTCGTAGGTCTCTATGGTCATGGTAGCGTTGTCTATTTTAGAAATTGAAAAAGAAAATGAAAGTGCTCGAGATACTAATTCATGCGTCCTCTCCCCTTCACTCAAAGTATCTTTCTCTCTCCCACTCCCTCTCTGTCCTACTTCCCTCCTATCAACTCCCATTATCCTTTCCTCTCTATCTTCCATCTCTTTTCCTTTGTCTTTACTGCTGTCCGCACTTCGACTTTTGTCCCATTTGTGTAGAGAAGAGAGAGAAAGGGGGTGAGAGGAAGAAATAAAAGAGAGAGAGAGAGAGAGAGAGAGAAGAGAGAGAGAGAGAAAAGAGAGAGAGAGAGATGAGAGAGAGAGGCTAGAGAGAGAGGAGAGAGAGATTGTGTGTGTGTGTGTGAGAGAGAGAGAGAGAGAGAAAAGAGAGAGAGAGAGAGGAGAGAGAGATTGTGTGTGTGTGTGTGTGTGAGAGAGAGAGAGAGAGAGAAAAGAGAGAGAGAGAGAGAGAGAGGGGGGAGAGAGAGAGGCTAGAGAGAGAGGAGAGAGAGAGATTGTGTGTGTGTGTGAGAGAGAGAGAGATAGAGAGAGAGGAAGGGGTGGGAGGAAGAAATAAAAGAGAGAGAGAGAAACAGAGAGAGAGCGAGAGAGAGAGAGAGAGTGTGTGTGTGTGTGTGTGTGTGTGAGATAGACAGATAGATAGAGATAGAGAGAGAGAGAGAGAGAGAGAGAGAGGAGTACAGGGTGATGAGAGGAAAGAAGAGGAGGAGGTTTCAGTTCGCCGATCAAACAAAATACTCGTGCTGTGCGATATCACCACCGATGATCGATATGATACTGTACGTCGATTTTCTTAAACTGCGATATATCGATATTCAGGTTATGGAAGTTACGCCCTGATATATCAATATATCGATAATTATAGTGGAGATGATGTCTGGCGTCAGCACCTCGTCGCACCAAGTGACCCTAGCACCAGGACGTGTAACCCACTACCGGAAGTAGAAAGTAAAAATCTACGGTTTTAGGTTACTCTCATCCATTTTAATATAAACATGACCAAACAAAGGTGGTGGTTCAGTCTATTCATCAAAGATATTATTTGATTGTTTATCTCATTTAGATTATTTAACCCTTTCACTGCTAAGGACATAAAACCTCTTCAAGATTTGCCTGTTCAGATAAATCAGATTTCAGTGAGGTGAAATATGTCAAAAGCCTGATGTTAGTTCACTTAAATCTGATTTATCTGGTATAAGAACATATACATTTTGACGATTTCAGATTCCGACCTCGCTGTGAAAGAGTTAATGAACACTAGGAGAAGGGAGCCAGTGGAGAGCACATTGATCTCACAATATCTATGCTATGTCCTCAAACCTGACGCTCTCATTCGCTCTCACTTGACGGTGCCGGGTTAGATCCCCACTCTGGTCAATTCAATTTCATGTTTTTCTGTTTTTTCCATTTTTCAGCTTTCTTTGGCTTCGTCTCGTTTATGCACTGCATATTATTTCAAGTTTGACTCATTTCTTGTGATTTCCAGTCCCTGCTCCTTGCCTTACTGTTGTTACGAACTATCCACTATCTCCTTGTCTCATGATCTTTGGGAAAACCATTGATTAGAATTTTCTCACCTTTATTAATCTGACTAGCTTATCATGTACAACAACCAGAGAAGCCTTGCAACTTATGCCCATCCTGTAAATATAAATTAATGCTATGAAAATTAAATAAATTTTGTATGAATGAGGAAAAAAAACCCAAAATAGTTCAAATTGAGTAGAGACAAAGAATAAAACATACAATAACGACTCTCCTACAAGAAAAAACCCCCCCGGAGCTACACAAGCATTCCAGTAAAAAAAAGTTATCCCTGAGGAGAAATACATCTCTACTGCAACACCTTAGAGCCTCTAGAATATAACTCAGAATGATTACAATTAATGGTAATCCAATCAGAATATGTCGACAACAAAAAAAAGAAAATCTTTATTTCATGAGCAAAGACTCCCACGTCCAACCGGGTCGGTTTCAAACGATGGAGAGGAAAGCAACCGGATGCCCAAGAAATGAGACCAGTACTTTTTTGTGAGATTTCCAGATTACGTGACCTGGTCCTGCGTTCATATAAAATTCATCATACTTTGAGATTTATGAAGTTTCCTCCTAACATTACAACATGTTACTTTCTCTTTTTCCCAAAGTTAACATGTTTATTCTCTTTCTGTTTACATATTTCATTGCAATTTGACGATAGGATAAAAACCGTATTACCCCCCCCCCCCCGCCTCCGCCATAATTTGTGAGTGGTTAATACTTGAGTAATCATAATATCGAAATGGGTATCGATATCGATACCATTTCGATAAAAGTTAGAGAGCATCATAACAATATTGCTACGGAAGGCGCATCTGGCAGAGCGAGTGAGTGTGTGTGGTGATGTCAGTCGTTACGTTACATCTTGCCTGTTGGACGTTATCATGACAACATGACCGCAACCAAGACACCAGTGTTCAACACTTTGCCAATTCTAAAAACACTATGAGATAACTGTGTGTGTATGTGTATATGCGTGTGCAACTACAGTAATAATAATAATAATAATAATAATAATAATAATAATAATAATAATAATAATAATGATAATAATAATGGATGACATTAAATTTTGAGCGCATTTCCATCAGAGTGCTGGATGCAGTACGGTCATTGCTGTGAGTATTTTACCTTCAACGTTTACACAGTCCGTACTAGAAGAAAACCAGGCTAACACAACAACAGGCAAACAGGACTGAGTAGAAATGGATCCAATTTTGAAGATGTTCTGGAAAAGACTGTTTGCAGGTCAGGCTTGGATTTTCATCTTCTGTGTCTCCTGGTCGGGTAAGTTGTCGGTGTATATCCTTCTTGTGGAGGAGGGGGTTGGGGGTGGGGGTGGTGGGGGGGGGGGGAGTCGAGAATGAGACAAACTTGAGAGAGTATGCAGTGCAGAAACGAGACAAAGCCAAGGAAACCAGAAAAAAGGGAGAAACAGAAAAAAAACAGAAAAACATTTTTTCAAGAGTGGGGTTCGAACCCGGGACCCAGCTACGGCACCCATCGCGTGGACGACAGCAAGGACAGCGAGCTGACCACTTGAGCTATCCGCTCCCCACCCTTTAATGCTGGATATTTCAATTATAATTCAATTCATGATAATGATGATAATAATAATGATAGTAACGAAAACCATGGAAATAATGAGAATGATAATATGAGTGATGATACTGTTAATAATAATATAAATAATAATGACGTTTACTGTGAAAATTTTATGATAACAATAAATTTTGTTATTATTTTTATTTCATAATGGTAGACGTCTAGTATTAATGATATATTATATTTATGTTTCTATGATTATCATTCATGATTAAAAATAGCTCTGTGTTGCTCATGATGGCGATTATGTGAAAGAATAACAATTGTTTCTATACGTAGCTGAGAGTCTAAGCTTTCTTTTCATCTATTACTTTTGTATGTGTTGTTGAAAACAAAAAATAATTAGCACAAAACGATAATTATATATCCGCCCACCCTAGAGTTTCTTGAAGAAAAATATAATTTCTCGTACAACTTTTATAAATGAATATCTATGCTAAAAACATTCAAAATTAATACAAAACAAAATATTACACAGGGAAATTTGATTTCTGATTTTAAATTTTTTTAAAATGGTTATTCAGATGTGTTTGATTTCATATCGTTAAGAAACTAAGATGCAGCACATTGCTCAGACAGCACATTGCTCAGACAGCACATTGCTCAGACAGCATTTTTGCAGTCAGCGTGTAATTGGTCAATTTTAAAAAAGAGGGGATCGCAAGGCCAGTGGTTATAAAAAGTGAAACAAAGGGAGTGGTTAATAGGCCAGTATAGTGGGACAAACTTCAAAGCAAGACAAACAGAAGAGCAACGTTTCGATTCAATGTATTCATCAGGACAAACAACACTGTTGCTTTTCTTATTGTCTTGCTTTGTCTTTGTCACACTATACTGACCTGCTAACCACTCCCTTCGTTTCACCGAGTAATTGATCATTGGAACAACCTCACAGTTCCTGTTGCTGAGGCTCCAGACCTTGACGATTTCAAGAACCGCTTGGGTAGCCTTTTGTCAAACTATGTGTTTAGTTAATCAAAGGGGAAAGAAAGGGAGTGATTAGCAGGACAGTATGGTGGGACAAAGACAAAGCAAGACAAACAGAAAAGCGACGTTTCGACCAAAGGTCTTCATCAGGACAAACAAAATAACAAAATAACAAAATAAACAAAACTTAGCTTCGGGCTGGATGAAGATCCTGCGCTCCGTCTAATCCATAAAAGAAAGTGAAAGCATGTGTGGGGAAGTGGCGTGATGCTATTGAACGTAGAAGTGTAGGTAGGTGCAAAGATGTGTGTATAGTGTTTTTAGTGTGCAATCAAGACCAAGGGCTTAGTAGGTGAGAGAGAGTGAGAGAGAGGGAGAGCTGAGTTGGCTGAGTGGGCAAAGACAACAAGAGCAGTAAAAGATAATAGAATAAGAGAAGATAAGGCAATTCACCCGTAGGGGGAAGATTTAAGAGGAATCAGTGTTTAGTTTAGTTGAGCGACCCCCCTCCCGCCTTTTCCCCCACCCCACCCCCCCCCCCCCGCCTTTTCCCCACCCCCCCCCAACCCCGTCAAAGTAGAGCTGAAATAATATCACAAACTGGACACCAAAGATAACAAAGGGCAGGAATAAATCTTATATCAAGACTGGACTGTCAAATACTGGAAAACGATTATAAAACATTGGAAATCCCACCCAGTTATAAATCTTTTTAAAAAACATTTTATATAAATAAAAAGAACATAAACAGTTCAACAATGAAGGGAGCAAAAACACCAAACCAATCCCAACCAAAACGAAAACAAACAACAACAAAAAAAACCCACAAAAAACCCAACAAAAGACTGGTTAATGTTTGTACACATGTACAGACTTTAGAGTTATGAACAGACTTTGGTAATCGTTGCGTATGAAAAATCTCTACAGTTAGATTTGAGAAAATAGATTGCACCTAAAAAAAAACTATTTAAAAATGATATATGCCAAAATAGTGAAGCTCTGTTGTTTTGATTTTTTTCTACTTCATTGTAAAAAAATCAACAAAACAAGAATAATTCAACCCACCAACCTACCGACCAACCATTTAACCAACCGACCTACCAACCATTTAACTAACCCACCAACCCACATACCAACCATTCAACCAACCCACCAACCTACCGACCAACCATTTAACCAACCGACCTACCAACCATTTAACTAACCTACCAACCCACCAACCCACATACCAACCATTCAACCAACCAACCATCCCACCAACCAACCAACCAACCAACCAACCAACCAACCTACCAACCAACCAACCAACCCACCAACCAACCTACCAATCAACCAACCAACCAACCTACCAACCATATAAACAACAAACCAATAGACTGTTCGTGTTATTTAAATAAAACACGTACAATCAAGAGAGTCTCTGCATTGTACGGATACACACACACTTGTGTGTTGGTCTTATTGGGAGCGGTGGAAGGGGGGGGGGGGGGGGCACGTTGCTGGCATGTTCTAATGATGACGTCAAAATCTATGGGTCGATAGACTGCATGCATTGAGGCAAAATACTTACTACAATGACTGAACCGTATGTATCAGCAACACACACTATTTTGTGTTATGGTGCTGTTTAGAGGGGTAAAAAGGTGAATTCATAATATTTACTTGATTACAAGCATGTTGTCATTATGACGTCAAACGCAATGAATGTACATACACTAAAGGGGTTCCATAGTCATATATTATATATACACTTTTTACATATTAATATTATTACAACCCTTTTTGCATTTCATTCCATAATTAGTTTCCAGTGCCTCCTTTTTCGTTTTCTATTCGACACCTACTACTTTTCTTACCCGTTCTCTTTCTCTTTCCCTTTCTCGTGTAACTTTTTTTAAAAGGTGGGGGGGGGGGGGGGGGGGGGGGGGGGGGGGGGGGGGGGGGGGGGGTGGGGGGGGG
>JAUEKZ010067606.1:0-16842 GCA_031471865.1 Melibe leonina | reverse complement strand
GTTACACCCGCTATTATAACCGGGTGCAAATAAAACTTTTGTGTATTTTCACCCCGGGTGAAAATAACGACAGCCAAATTTGTACCTTATGACCTTTCAAGGGCAATAACTCTGTGTTGGCACACTTTTTTTTTTTTGGCAAACAAGTGGAATCGTACTCTCAAGGCATCCAACTAACCAAAAAACTATGTCTCAAAAGTTCCTCAAGGGGTGGGGGGGGGGGGGGGTCCGCTGGCCCGCGGTATATTAGTACAGGTCGTCATTGTGAGCGGCATGTCATGTCCTATATGTTGAATGTTGTTGTTGGCCAGGGACTCCTTAGAAAGCGTTTTGAGCACGTTTAGTGGATATCCGGCTGCATGAAAGCTGAAGCTTTTCAAGATGGATGTATTAGTTTTGTTTATTTCTTTGCTTATTTTTTTTTTTACCAGATACGTTTACGAGGCAAAAGGAAACAAGCCATATGATCCAGGAGTATAATGGATTACAATCAAATCAACGGCGTAGATTCTCGTAATGAAACGTCATTGCCATTGACGGCAGCGCCAAAAAGTGATGTCATGATAACATACACAACCAAAATCGACATGATCGTCCAAAACTTCAACAACAATTTACACATCATTCCTAAAATTGGATACCACAATGTCAACATAAACTGTGACGTTTCCAACAAAGATGATGAAAGCCATGACGTCATAATCATCAGCGAGCGACCATCGTCGATTCCGACTTGGTCAAAGTCTTTTACCCATTATAAGCGGGCACTTCTTGGCTCTGAATTACCGGACATGATCTTCCCAAAAGGAATTCCTGACGGCAGCAATAGCCCTATCAGCTATGAAGACAAACTTCGTCAGTTCATCTTTTTCCAACCATTACAGACCTGGGGCGACCACGAACCGGTGGACAGAATCCCTCTGTCCTCTCCACAAGGAAGGACCATGTTGAAAGAAGCAATAGACACACCTTACATGGAGGCCTATTTTACTGTAGGTACTTTGGGTGGTTGGTTGGTTGGATGGTTAAATAGTTGCGTGTTTAACAACCTTTTTATGTACACAAAGGCGGAGCTCTCTAGACAAGGGCTCACTCGAATGTCTCACCCAGTCACAGTATACAGGGACCGGGCCAGTAGCAATCATTTCAAATTCGGGTGTATTTATGCAGCGATTAACTATGCAGCTAAAGATAAAGAGAATAAAAAACGAATAGCAGACTAGTGTATTTTGGGCCAACTCAGCAAAACCTATTCTGCAGCCACTAGAAAAAAAATGAAGGGTAATAACTCGTGATGGTTTCAGGTCACCACCTTGATGATTATTGGGTTATTCCCCTTGACAAAAGATGAGGAGGTGGTGGAAAGTGGAGGTTTGGGGTTAAAAAAAACGTGATACTAACATCACTGATAAGTGCATTATTGCCTTTTCTTAATGCACTGTTTGCGTTTGAGTCCCAATACTCACAACAGTGACCGCACCGCACTAACAGACACAACTGTGTTATGGGAGGACAAAAAAGGTGAAGACTACTCAATTGGTTGCGAGCATGTTGTCATTATGACGTCAAACGCATACAGTCAATAATAATTTACTTCCTATTTTACTTATTCATTATCATATTCTGCTCCTTACCCCATCCCATTTCTCTCCCCCCCCCTCTCTCTCTCTCTCCCTCCCTCTCCCTCTCTCTCTCCCTCCCCCTCTTTCTCATTCATATCTTCATCTCTTTCCCTATCTCTCTCTATCTTTGTCTTTCTCCAACTCTCTATCTCTCATTGCCCTCATTTTTCTCCCTCTCCCTCTTTCCCATTCGCAAACCTTTCCCGTTCTCTACCCCCCCCCCCTCTCTCTTCCCCTCTACCTTTTTACCCCTCTATCTCCCCTCTTTCTTTTCCCTCTCCCCCTCCATCTCTCTCCCCCTCTCCAACTCTATTTGTCACCATGTCTGCATGCACATACCCCTCCTTCTTCTCCCGCCTCCTCTTTCTCCATCTCTCTCCTCTCTTTCCTCCATCTCCCTCCCCCTTCTCTCATTCTCTCTCCCTCTCTATCCAACTCATTTTAATACCATATCTGTATGGTCTTCCAGGTGGGTCAACAGATCGAGAACCAGACAGAAAGCACCTGTAGCACCACGTCCCTGGTGGTGGCACTAAACAGTCTACAAATCAACCCTGGCAGGGCGACGTGGTATGGTGAGTCCGGAGATAGTTAGGGGGAGAAGGGAGACAGCTGGAGTGGGGGAGAGGAGGGGGAGTGGTAGAGGAAGAGAGAGTGGGAATGAGAGAGGAGGGAGAGAGAGAGTGGAATGAGAGAGGGAGAAAAAGTGGAGGAAGAGAGAGTGGGAGGAAGAGAAGGAGGGAGGGAAATAGGGTGATAGAGAACAAGTTAGTATGTAAGTAATCGTCCCTAATATGGTAACTATTCCGATAGGCTGTATGCGTTTGACGTTAAAATGACAACATGCCCGCAACCAAGTGAGCAGTGTTCACCGTTTCCCCCTCCCCTCCAAATAACAACATAACACAAACTGTGTGTATAAGTTCAGTGCGGCCATTGTTGTGAGCATTTTGACTCAACATCTACACTGTATGTAAGTAATAATGATAATAATAATGGATGACATTTTTTAGCGCATTTCTACCAAAGTCCTCGATGCGCTTTTACAAATTGCAAATAATTTGTAAAAAATAACATGCAACATTATATATCGTTTAAGCAAGTCCCATACTAAAAGTAATGGGGAAATATGAGTAAATAATTAATTTGTACACAGGATAGGCATAACACATGGAGTAGACAGTTCAAAGTACTTGGTTATAGGCTTTACAGAAAAGGTGTGTTTTAAGTTCTTTTTTAAAAGAGTCAATCGTGTTTTTGTTTTTTTTCTCTAATAGAGACAGGCAGATTATTCAAAACCAATGGACCAACAAAAGAGGATGATCGTTCGCCAAAATGTTTGTAATTGAAGTAAGTTTGGTGGAGTGTCTTTCTCAACTTGGACTTTTTCCTTCCCTCACCTCCCCCCCCCCCCTCCCCTTACAACTTATCCCCTTTCCAACCCATCTACCCCCTTCTCCTTCCTCCACCCCACATCCTTCTTTTAACATCCAGGTGAGTGGTGCTGGAACAGCCTAGAGACCCTGTCGTGCTGCACCGGTGCCAAACTGCAGAACCCCAACATGAACCTGGAGCAGTTCAGCTACCTGGCTGTGTGTAACGACACCAGGGTCTTCCCGGTACACGTGTCCCGGGACTGGACGCTGACACGGCTCCGAAACTGGGTCAAGATGGCCGCCTCACGCCCAGACCTTGTAATGGTCTTCAACTACGGACGTAAGGAAATGAAACAAGCTGGAGGAGGCCATTTTCTGCCTCTAAGTGGGTAAGTTAAGGAACGGACTAACCTCAATGGAAGGGAACAGTGAGCAACTTTAGAGGCTGGTTGTTTTTTTAGTTGCTATTCGAAGATTATGAGACTTTTGATAAGTTATTTCGCTTTGTTTTGGTGCGATTTATAGTGCAGTGTGATGGTTCTTTTTAAACGAACCCAAACATAGATATAATTAGCCCGGGAAAATCACTTAACTCGTAAACTGCAAAACTCTGTGTAAAATCTCTGTGGAATATATCGTATGCATTATACCATCATACATATCCACAGGATAGATATATTTCTTTTATCACTCCTCCTCTTACCCTTGGCTCTCGTATTCTTTTAAAAACATGATTTGCTCCCATCACCCCCCTTTTTTTAGATACCACGGGAAAAGCGACAATTTTCTTTTCCTTGATGTGGCCCGACACAAATATCTGCCATCTTGGATGCCCCTCCAGTTGCTGCTGGATTCCCTTCAGACCAAGGATGACAGGGAAGGTGAGCACATAGATCAGATTTGAGAGTAAATTGACCCTTTCTCCTGTTTCAGTGCTACATTGTGCTTTGTTGCTTAGTGGTAGGTAGTTGGCCTTGTGACTGAAAGGTCCCTGGTTCGAATCCCAGTGGGCCTTGTGATTGTGACTGAAAGGTCCCTAGTTCGAATCCACCTGTGATGGCACAAAGTTTAGTCCTTGGTAAAGGCTCTTTACTCACATTTTCCCACAGCACTCGGGTGTAAAATAGGTTCCCGACCACAACCAGTATTGTCCTTGTCCGAATATAAAATGCACAAACGCCTAACAACAGGCAGTAGGTCTCGTCCTGTATGTTAAATTTTGATGTCGGTCAGGGACACCTTTTAACGCGCTTTCAGCACCTTGAGTGAATACGGCGCTTATAAATGCGGAGTCAGTTAGTTAATTGGAAGAAGAAAAAGAAGAAGAAGCGTGGCGGTGCATCATTGTCACCGTGTACTATTCTGTCCTCCACTTCAGACACGGAGAGAGGCTTCGTCCTCCTGATGCGTGCAGCCTACGAACCAGGGGACAGACTGTTCGGACCCTCTATATCCTTTCGCCTGGATGATCTCCCTTGCCGCCCTGACCCTGGCCTAGACCAATTCGTGACGGAGTGGGACAGGTCCGTGTCTGGTCTGCTGTGTCTTCACAAACTCTATTGCTGCTGGTGGTGATGGTGCTGGTGATGTTAGTGGTTGTGGTGATGGTGTAGGTGGTGACGTGATTGTCGTTATAGCTCTTCTTGTTGTCATCTTTGTTGTTATTGTTGTTGTAGCTGCTGACGCCATTTTTATTTGTTAGTGGAGGTGGTGGTAGAAGTGGCATTGAAGATGATGGTTAGTGTTAATGATCGTGATGTGTTGTTTTTTTTGTGGTTGTTATTGTTGTTGATGACGTTTTTGTGTTTGTTGTTTTGGTTGGTTTGTTTTCTTTTGGTTATTTAGGTGGTGTGTTTGTTTCACTGTGTGTGTGTGTGTGTGTGTGTGTGTAAACGCGCGTGTGTTTGTATGTGCGTATGTGATGGTGTGAGTTTTGTTTTTATTTGGTGAGTGGTTAATCATTGTAGCTATGTCATAATTGATCTAGAGACCTATTCCACTCGTGGATTTCACCCCATTAAAAAGTTCACCTATTCTATATTCCTATTTTGTTTCTTACTCACAGATGTCTCAAGGAAAAGGTATGTGCCACATACAACCTACCAAATGTCCTAGACCATGTGCTCAGGAGCTTTTTATCAATCGTAAAACAGAACACATCTTCGTTCTGCCTCCTGGACACGACACTGGTGTGCTTCAGGCACTGTCATCCCGGAACCGGAACTCCGTCCCTGGTGGCCAGGTGCCCGAGACCCCGGTGCTCCATCTCCTCCTGTCCCAACTTCCGGTTCTGTCAGCAGCTGGAGTCTTTGGAACTCTTCCAGCTGGTCAAGGCAGGCCTGGCGTCCTGGAGTGACCAGGAGCTTGGACATATCCTTCACCGCCTCGTCTCCGGACACGTACAGCTGCAGGACATTGACCAGGCCGTTGATTATACCAAGGACAGGTGTTTCGATCCTGGTGCTATGCGGAGAGCTGCTAATTTTATCAAAGAGACAAGAGAGATAAAAAACAGTAACAACAAGAAGAAAGATACCAATTGTGATGGGAGGTGTGACGAAAAAGGAAGCGTTAATGCACCTTATTCCGACTGCCCTGGGTATGTGGAGCTGCTTCCGGAACATATTCTTACGATATTTCTTTTATCGTGGCCATATTTCCTCGAAAAAGAGGGCATGTTAGGTCAGAGCGCATTTACGCCCATCCTCAATGAATACGATCTCCTTTCTCCAGAGGATAACGAAATCAGACAAAACGGAAGCTACATAAAGCGAAAGAGGCACGATCATCAAAAAGCTGGATCTTGCAAAATACCCCAAACCAACGAAATTGATCTTAGGCATTACTTGAGTCGCACCGTAGATGAAACTATTTTGGGCATTGAAAATTTTGAACTTTTTGAACAGACGAAAGTTCTGAGAAACAAAATGATGCTCGTGTTGCAATATTACTGTCTTCTCTATTAATGGTGGCAGCACCTTAATCAGTCGATAAAAGCTTCTAGCAGACAGACTGGCTGCTTTCATGACGCGAGACCAAAGCTTACTTATTTATTTAGGCCTTTGGCTTTTTGAAACAACATAAGCCATTGGGGACTCCTCGCCGCCGCACCCTGCTTTCACTGCTCCTTGCCAGCTCATTACTGTCTCTTCCAGCTGATTGTTAGTGCTTCGTCTTGCCAGGTGCCCGAGACCCCGGTGCTCCATCTCCTCCTGTCCCAACTTCCGGTTCTGTCAGCAGCTGGAGTCTTTGGAACTCTTCCAGCTGGTCAAGGCAGGCCTGGCGTCCTGGAGTGACCAGGAGCTTGGACATATCCTTCACCGCCTCGTCTCCGGACACGTACAGCTGCAGGACATTGACCAGGCCGTTGATTATACCAAGGACAGGTGTTTCGATCCTGGTGCTATGCGGAGAGCTGCTAATTTTATCAAAGAGACAAGAGAGATAAAAAACAGTAACAACAAGAAGAAAGATACCAATTGTGATGGGAGGTGTGACGAAAAAGGAAGCGTTAATGCACCTTATTCCGACTGCCCTGGGTATGTGGAGCTGCTTCCGGAACATATTCTTACGATATTTCTTTTATCGTGGCCATATTTCCTCGAAAAAGAGGGCATGTTAGGTCAGAGCGCATTTACGCCCATCCTCAATGAATACGATCTCCTTTCTCCAGAGGATAACGAAATCAGACAAAACGGAAGCTACATAAAGCGAAAGAGGCACGATCATCAAAAAGCTGGATCTTGCAAAATACCCCAAACCAACGAAATTGATCTTAGGCATTACTTGAGTCGCACCGTAGATGAAACTATTTTGGGCATTGAAAATTTTGAACTTTTTGAACAGACGAAAGTTCTGAGAAACAAAATGATGCTCGTGTTGCAATATTACTGTCTTCTCTATTAATGGTGGCAGCACCTTAATCAGTCGATAAAAGCTTCTAGCAGACAGACTGGCTGCTTTCATGACGCGAGACCAAAGCTTACTTATTTATTTAGGCCTTTGGCTTTTTGAAACAACATAAGCCATTGGGGACTCCTCGCCGCCGCACCCTGCTTTCACTGCTCCTTGCCAGCTCATTACTGTCTCTTCCAGCTGATTGTTAGTGCTTCGTCTTGCTCATGGCCTGCCGTGTGGTGCTGTTTTCTGGCTTGCTGGTGGTGTATCCACCTATCCAGTCCCATTTCCAACGCAGAGTTAGCTCTGCCGCTGGTTCCTGCCCTGTTCCCACAAGTCCTCATTCCTGATACATGTATTATGATGTATTCGTCTGGCCATCTGATGTTGTAGATCCGTCTCAGACGTTCATCAACACCTGTCAGACAAAAGCTTAGTCTGAGACTAGCCCTCAAGAATCCAGCTCAATTTAGGCTGATTGTTTTGAATCAGAATACTAAAGTACATTGTAAGTCCTTTAGAGCCTAGTTGCCCATGGAGCCGGAGCTTATCGCGGTTTCTGTAGTGTGTAGCTGACAATAAATGACAATGGATACACACCTATCGATAGGACGCTGGTCTATCGCAGAAAACGTTCCCGAAACTCAAATTCATGATTGGTACCTGGGTGGGGAGAGGCAATTGGGGCAAATTTCCTTGCCAAAGGAAAAAGCGAATTCTTTGAGATGAGAGTAAGATATTATCATTACTATGTATTTTGTTTATTCATTTTCATTTCGTTTGTAGATACAGATCACCCGTATGCTCGGTGTTTCTGAAATGATTTCGGATTAACCGATATTTGGAAAATGATTTTTGTACTAATACTAATGACTTTAATATCAGTGCCTGCGTTGTGTGTCAAATATATTTTATTATGTGTTACGGATTAATAGGGCTGACAAAGGAAATAGTATGAAGAAATCACACTGACTGTAAGGATGAAATGATATGGCAATAATTAATAATGCAGATGGAAGTCTCAGTCCAATTTTAACGTCTGTTTCTTAAGGTGTGTGTCCACTGGTAGGTTTTAGGAATAGAAAAACAGAATGGAAAAGGCTTGGAATCGCACCAATTGAAACACACACCTTTACACGAGCCATATCAGTGACGGTACTTTTGATTGGGACTTGGTTAATATATAACATGAAATGAAATGAAATGATATATGTAGTAATGGTGTTTCAGTGTATATGATGATTCAATGTATGCTATGCTGTAAGTTTTTTTCATTCAACACTGTAGACTTTTTGTACAGGGGTACTGTACATTTTAAAAAGTTCACAATGTTTAACCATGACCAATATAGCACATTGTAATTGGGTAATGCCAATAAATGCAAATCTTGGAAGTCGTTCTCATCCTTGTTTTATCATTCTATCTATCAAGGATGACTGTGCTGTACTGTTACTGTTACACGGGATAACAAATGGCCATGACCAAAATGGTCACGGTATACTGACACCTTGACATTCTTAGCGCTGTTTGTTCCCATCATACCCAGCGCCACAAAGGGGAGCAAGAATAATTTTTTTTTGTGATTTTACGTTTTAATTGTATGAAGCGAACGGGATTTCACCCCTCCACTTTATCCTTTCCAACTCGAATACTCGACTGATTCTCTCTGTCCCTGTATGTGCGTACTGTGGGCGGGTATGTGTGCGTGACATCTTTATACTGAAAGTTATAACCTTCTTGGCGGACAACGAAGAGGCTTATAAAAACAAAATTATTGAAGGGTGGTTACGCATGGTGAATTGGTGAATTTACTCGGTCACAAGTGGTAGATTTAACAAGTAGACATCTATTCGATAAAATCTCATGATTTCGTTTGTTTCTTTTTTATTACCTATGTAAAATAGATGAGCTAGCACATTTTATTGTTTGTATTGAACTTTGAAATCGAATATGTTATAAACTTAGCGGCAGGCCTGCATCGTATGTTTGAATAAATTAACGATCACATGTTTAACTTAGTAGACCACAGTGAAATAGCACAAAAGATGCATCATTATTTATCTCCATGTACATTGCATGCATAGGTAAAATCTGATGTTTGTTGGGTTATTGAGTTTTAGAAGTGCTCACTTTCAACTGCTGAGGTCACATCGGTGTCCAAGGGTACCCGTAAGATAATAGGCTAGGTACAAAAAAGAATAGCCAGACTTAACTTTGCTTCACAGAGAAATGATTTACACGGGGAAAATAATACAAATCTCTCAAAAAAGGGTGACAAAGAGATGAATTTCAACAGGGAAAAAAATCACAAAGCAGGACACAAAGATGATTGTTGCCACCCACATCAAAAACTATTATTATGGCCCAGAGAGACCCAAGATATTCTACCGCCCTTTTTGTACGAAAGTGCTGTCTCAGATACCAAGGGACCCTAGTTAGAAAGACCATAAATCTGTTCGGACAACAGGCAGGACCAAGACTGAGCTAACTAACAGTCAGTAGCAGTAACACAACTGAGTGTGCATGCTTGTTAATGAGAGCACTGCAAAAAGTAAGATAGATAGATAAAGTATAAAGCCAAAAGAAAAGGAACAGAAGTACATAGTGCCCAGAGGCCTTTTGCTAATTTATTTGGTTTTATTTTGGGGCACTTTCAACGGCTATGGTCATATATTATAAGCGCCCTGGGATAAGAAAGATGAAAGGCTAGTGAAAAGAATAGCCATAGTAGAGAATTGATATATACAATTACAATTAAAAATATAATTCTCAAAAAAACTGTATCACCTCTCACAATCACAAAGCAGGACTCACACCATCAGGTGATGGCAACCCCACTCACATACATAATGCATTGTTGTAGCCAAGGGAGACCAAGGATATTCTACCGCCTTTTGTGGTTCAAAGTACCCAGTCCTTTTAGTTTTAGATAGCAAGTGATTGTGGAATTACTACAAATCTGTTTGGACGGTCACAACAGGCAGGACCAAGTGAGCTAACGGATACAAGACAGGTGTGTGAGGATGTTTGTTAAGTAGCACTGGAGAGAGTGCTGGAAAAAGTAAGATGATAGATAAAGCCAAAAGAGAAGAAACAGTAAGTGTGAGTTGCTTGAGATCTTCATAACATGTATCTTAATCTTAATAATGCTCCTCTTCCTTATCTACTGACTGTCAATCGTCATTCATAATGTAAGTCCTGAATAAACAATTCAAACTGTGACACAGTGACACTGTCAAAGAGGCTCCTTACCTTCAAAACAGTAGAATGCGATGGGATTGAAAAAAACCCAACTAATATAATGTGTAATGTAAACACATACTCATACCTTTCTCTTAAGAACATGGGTGCCCTTTAAATAAAATCCCTCACCCCTGAAAATGAAAAGTCCTATTATTCACCCCTAAATTTTTAAATCCCCATGAAATGAAAAGACAACTTCAACTAGGTATATAGAATGCCTGATTCAAGATAGCCTGGAAAGTCTTGCACTGAGAGAAAAATCAGTACCCAAGAATTCCAGGATATTACTGAAAAGTGGCACCCAAGCTTCAAAATGACCCTGTTATTTGTTAAATAAAAAAAATGTAGAAACAGTTGAAAATTGACACACAATATAAACAAAAAACCAAAAACTTCACATTGTATTTGAAACATTTTATTGTGCAGTTGAGTAAAGCATCAACAACTACCATGTGCTTCATATCTTCTTAACCCTTTCACAGTAGCGAGGTGGGATTCTAAACAAACTGACAAAAGTCTTCAACATTTACATGTTCTCTTTCCTTACTGAAATTCAGGCTTTTGACATATGTCAGTTCACTGAAATCCGATTTATCTGGTACTGGTATACAAACAGGAAAATCTTGAAGATTTTGATGTCTAGGAAGTTTGATTAGAAATAACCTCAGAGTTGAAGGGTTAACAATCATTCTGCTGAATTCTTTGAGGTGTTTTAAAATGTGTACATCTTCGTACACACTGTATTTTAGGCATACTGTACTATTTCATGCCATCCTTGTATGCACTATCATAATCAACAAAAACTTAACCCTTTCACTACCTACTTTCACCGCAGGGTCTGATTCTAACTACAGTGCAGCACGTGTTCCTCGAACATGCAGTCCTTGAATTCTCACATCCCTCATACAACCTACAATGTCCCGAATAATAATATCCTCTAATTTCTTAATATTTTTTTCACGCCATGGTCGAACCTCTCAACGGATTCGTCAAACTATTTTCTCAAGCGCTGTGAGAAAATTTTACCTCGTTTTTGGCCTGACAATACTCCAACCAGTGACTAAAAATAGTCCACACCATGCTAACGAAGATACATGCTTGCCGCTGTGGTCAGAACACAGCGAACAAAGACTCAGGCCTCACAAAGGCCTAGCCAGCGACTATTACACGCTGCAGAGATGTTTACCTGCAACGTCACATTACGTCAACATGTAGTGTCGATTCATTCATTATGTAACTGCAGTATTTCTATACCTGTGTATAATAGCCTTCATATAAGGGTTGTTTCCCTTTATCGTCTAGTATTTTCACGTGTACATTGAAACACAGATCCCTCAAACTATTTCTGTTGCACAAGCAAATTTGACGAATGCGTGCAGCACTGTAAACTGAAATATGCAAAACCTTCAAAATGTACATTGTTCTTATGCTTATTTAAACCAGATAAATGAGATTTCAGTAAACAGACATATCATCCCAAAAAGCCTGAATTTCAATAATTCAAACCTTCCTCTAACTGGCAAAACAATAAAAAAATTCTTCAAAAAGAGGTAAGTTAAAGAAAATAAAAGATAAAAAACACACACGGGCACACACACACACACACTTACAAATACACATATGCCCGTTTACTTTGCTCTAATTTATCTGGTATAAGAACAGGCAAATCTTGTCGATTTTGATATATCTAGTTAGTTAGACTAGAAATAAACTTTGCATTGAAAGGGTTAGCACGAAAGTAATATGTGCACACGGCAAAGGTTAGACCATTTCACTGTAAGAGTAAAAGTAAAATATTTTAAGGCTTATGCACAGCTAATTAATAATATTATTATAACCAATACAGTGAAAATCACTTAGAAGTAAAAAATATTGTATTTCAATAAAATCAAAAGAAAAAAAAAGTGTAAACCTTCCTCTACATAAATATGGCAAAAAAAAAAAAAATGTCTTCAAAATGAGGTAAAGTTAAAGAGCAAACAAACCAAAACAAAATACACACAAACACACTGTTGCACCTTCACACAGACACACACATATAAACACATATACACACAGACACACACACATACGCATACAAATACACATATCTCATGTACTTTTATTAACTCTTTGTAAAGCTGGGATGATCCATAAAATGGGGTTGTCCGTCGTGGGCTCTGCGTCCTGTCAAGATATCGCAGCCTGTCTCAGTGACAAGCAAGGTGTGCTCAAACTGGGCGGAGAGAAGACCGTCCTGAGTGACCGCTGTCCAGTTGTCTGGCCACAGCTCATCTCTCCAAGTACCTGGATAGCAGTTGTTAGGAAAATATTCAATAACAATTACATGATCACAACAATAACAGCTAATATTGATAATGATATTACTAGTAAAACGTTTTTCCGAAAGGGAAAATTAAAAAAAAATGTCAATTGGTTAATAGACATATTTTTGTTCTTAATCAATTAAAAATAAAGTTAACCATAAAATCGGTCCGCACACACTAAACCCTCACCCTGAGAAATCATGGGTTCAATTGTAAAGACATGTCCTGGTTTCATGATGCCTATAGCCTTGTTTTCTGGAGGAGAAAAAACAAAATAATAATGGAATTAAAGATTAGATTGACATTCATTTCCCACAACATGCCAATGATAAGATAAGAAGCTAATACTAATATTATGACAGGTGAGGCGAGGTGGCCTAGCTGGAAGTGACTATGCACAGAGCCAAGGGGGGTGGGACCAGCGGGTTCGATTCCTACTTGCGGCAAGGAAACTTATTCTAATTGCCTTATCTCACCAAGGTAAAATGGGTGCTGACCCATCCACCTGTTGGGTTTGGGGAAAGTTATCATAATCTGATTGGTCCATCAAACAAAAGGACTCCCCCTCCCACAACCACATCCCCTCGGGGGGTGGGGCAGGGGTTCCAAAGGGAAAGAGTAGTGTAAAAGTACAGTCGAGTTCACAACATATTTTATCGGCGAAACTTTAAGTGCACCATCAAAGGATTATGCTTCTGAATGTCAACATATGTTGGATTGCCAGTTTGGCTTTTTAAGCCAAATTCCAGAAATTTTGTTTTTTTCAAGGTGACTGGCTTTAAATTTTTCATATCTTATAAAGGGCACTACGAAGAGTTACTGGACCCGAGCTTGACGCTTGTAAACGCTCTGACCAATTTGCCACTACACAACTATTTACATTTTCTTCAAGAAAGAGAACAACACTACCATTTCTAGGTAGCGGTAACTTTTAAAACATTATTATATTTTAAGCGAAGCTGTACCGGTGTTACTAGTGTATATATAATATATATATTTATCTCTTTACCTTTTCCCACTTCATCTTTCAATAATCAAGAGCAAGGAGGTCTTGTTTGTTGATGATGATGATGATGACAATAATAATAATGATGATAACAATGATGTTGATAAAAATGATGATGATTACGATATATCTATTTTACTTACTGCCATAGTGAGGAACACTTGGGGCTGTGTGGAAAAGACTAAATGTGGAAGAAAAATTATGAAACTTATTACGATATTAGTAAATCAGGGTTGATACAAATTACTCAATAATAATACAAACTATGTTTTCAATTTCATATTCAAATAAAGTTGATGAACATAAATAAAGCAATTGATTTTTACAAGATGAACACAATTGAAAAATTCTTGTAGCAATGACATTTTCTATACATGTAATTATTTGGTCTATGCTCTTTATCGATAAGAAAAGCTTCCCCACCTACAAATCAAATTCTTAGAACTTATTTTCTTGGTCGTGCATGCTCTAGTCCTATTATCAATGAGCAATGAAACAATGAGAACTTTGAAATAAACTTTAACCCTTTCAATGCTAAGGTTATTTCTATTCAAACTTCATAGACATCAAAATCTTCAAGATTTGCCTGTTCTTATACCAGATACTGATACATCAGATTTTACTGAACAGACATTCATATGTACATGTCCTTTCACTAAAATCTGATTTATCTGGAAAAAGAAAAAGTAAATGTCGAAGATTTTCGTATTTCATATCGATGAGAATCAGACCCCGCTGTAAAAGAGTTAGTAACTCAACAGTATTGGATATATATGTAACATATGGCTCCAAAAAGATTCTAGGAGAACCAAAAGAAGATTTCTTTCTGTTGAGATGTGTAAATCACGTACTCGTTAATACCATGACCACAGTAACTCCTGACCACAGAGTATCCGTTGGCTTGTGCATGTTTTTGTATAATGTTGCCCATTTCTCTGTACCTCACTCCAGGTTTAACTGCAAAAGGACAACAAAATTATTACAACGGCACTTAAATGTTATTCCAGGTGTAAATTTAAATGTAAATATTACTTATATTTATAGCGCCAATTTACATCCCTGATGCTCAGACGTGCTTTACAATGCAACTATCTTTATTAACTCATCCATGCATTCATTCACTGATTAATTAACTGACTTCTACTAATGTCTAAGATAGAGAGGAAAAGGAAGGAAAAGATGAATATATCAATAACAATATGAAGTGGTAGAAATTGAAAGGTGCTATAGATAAACAGAGTGATAAAGTTCAGTCTTGAGGTGTTTCTTGAATGGTGAAAAGGTTTGACAGTTTCTTGTCAAGGAAGATAAAGAATTCCATAGAGTGGGAGCTGAAAAAGTGAAAGAATGTTCTGCAAATTTGTTTTTTTGGGATAAAACTTTTTAGTTGTTGAGCACTTAAAGATCTGAGTTGACATATTTGAGGTCAGATAACCACCAGACATTGAAGATGTTTGGTGGACGCAAGTGTATGTGTGGCATGCTATCTTGTATTCGATTCCCTTAACCGCTGAAAGCCAATGGAGGGACTGTGATGTGTTCATTTTCTTGATTTCTTGATCACACGAGAGTTGCAGTAATCAAGTCTGTTAGTGACAAGAGCATGGATCAGAAGCTTGCAAGTTTCTTCGTCAAGTAAATGTCGAATGCAGCAAATGTCTGGCAAGTTTTGATGATGTGTGTGTTTAGGTTTACATGTTCACCAATGTAAAACCCAAGATTTCTTTTTGTGTTAGTGTTGTTCATTCTGGTTTCGTTGATATCCAGACTCTCCATGATTATTCCCTTTCCTTTCTTCCTGAATGCAATAAGTTCTGTTTTATCATCGTTGAATTTCAATTTATTTTTGGTCATCCAGGCCTTCACAGCAAGAATGCAGTTGATTAGATTTTTTCTCATCTGTGTGTAGTTTTTTTATGACAAGGGCAAGTCAAAAGAATTTTTTTTTTGTAAATATGCATTACAATTACAACGCAATTTTCTTACCTTCGGCTATGGCTAAACTGAGGCACTCGTGTGTCGTCTGGACAAGCTTTTTGGCTTCATCGCTGACGTTGCCCACAAAGAATGTCTCGTTGGCGTCCCCATGATATCCACGGTGAAAGGCTGATATATCCACTGCAGAGACAAAACAATAGAGAATATACATAGAGGATTCATAAAGCTGGAATACTCTTTTTACTGTGTGTAATGTGTGTTGAAAAGCCATCGCTTCAAACTTTATTTAAATAAATGATAATTTTTCCCACAGAGATATAGAGTAGTAAAAGTAGTGTCAGGAAGCTGATGATTCAAAAGCAGTAAAAAAAAAAGGATGCGGTTACTGAATTCCATTACAGACTGACACTTTTGAAACTGCACTTGCCTTGCTATTGACTTAGCCACTGGAGACCAACTTGCAATGCTATGGTACCTACATCAACATAATATTGTTTTATGTCTTTCCGCCTCTATATGATAAAACACACTCTCTATGAATTCTGATTATTTTCTCTTTCCCAAGCATCATCATAGATTAACAGTACTAAATTTCTCAAAGTCACTCAACCCCAACGTCGAAATATTTGGTTTGCATGTATTATTGAAGAGTGGTTCTACTTCTGTGCATATTTTCTGAATAGTCTATGCATCTCTGGTTGACTATTCCCTACTGATGTATAACTATAACTAACAGTGCTCTCACCATTCATGATATTCCCATCTTCCAATGGCCTCATGTCAGGGATTCCGTGACATATAACTTCGTTGATAGACCTGGGTAATAGAATCCAAGAATTTAGATTAACCCTTTCAATGCTACAGGTAATTTCAATCAAACTCACTGGATAATATCAAAACATTCAAGAATTATCTGGTACATAAACATGTACATTTTGAAGATTTTGCATATTTGAGTTTGATTAAAATCAGACCCCATCACTTTGAAAGGGCTGACGTTAATTCAGAATAACATTTTTTTTTAAATATTCAAACTAAGAAAGAAGGTCTATCACCAAGCAAAATTTTAGATTTGCACAACTGTTTGTTTTTGGATTTTATTAACACAATCCTTTGGGTAAATGTATTTCTAGCTCACCAGGTAATTTACCCACTAACAAGGATCATCCCTCGCAAAATAATTTGGTTCGTTGTGCAAGTATCAATATCACACTACTTCTTCTTTCTATTTACTAGTCCCGGGCGGTCCGACATTTTCTTCTTAACCGCCGGTCTACGGTTAAGCCATGTGAAGGACCGCAAGGACCGGTCCCGGTCCGGTCCGGTCTCACGGTTAAGAAAGACCAGACCGTGATAAAAGACCAGACCGTAAGAAAAGATCAGACCGTGAAAAAAGACCAGACCGTGGTAAAAGACCGGACCGTAAGAAAAGACCAGACCGCTGTTCATCTTCT
>JAUEKZ010067495.1:0-16847 GCA_031471865.1 Melibe leonina | reverse complement strand
TATATATAGAGAGAGAGAGAGAGAGAGCTGCGAGATTGATAAAGTAACAACATTGACCAGAGTAAACGCATACTGTACCAATACCCTGAGTCAGTGGAAGAATAGTGGGTGCAACAATATGGCCGCCGCAGCAAAAATGACAACATGTTCACCCTTTATTGAACCTTCTTGATAAGAACTTAATTAAAACCGAGTGGTCGTAGCCTATCAATATAGAATGATAAAACTTTATTTAGTTTGGCCTGTAGTAGAATTTAAAGAAGCGGGGATTTAGAAGTTACTAGTACCCCATCCTTCAGCAACCTTTCACCCAGGTCAACCGTTACATCGCATGTGAGACTGCACAACACCCGCCAAATACTAAGACTTGGTTATCAGATCTCTGAACTTGATAAAGCAGAAAAAGGATCATATTCGCAGAGAGAGAGAATGCCGCACAACTCGCCACTCGTAAATTGTCATAGTCATAGTAGGTTTTCTAGAGTAATCTGCTTAGAACAGAAACCCTCTGGTCAGTAATCCTATTTTAACTCCGTCATCTTATAGCCATTCGTACCTACTGCACGCTTTTGTTACCTTCTGGTATCTTGAGAATCAACTTTTGACGTTTCCTAATGCTGGGTTGTTTTTTTTTCATTTACGAAAACCGACCCATATTTTAGTTCAAGTGCGTTTTAGAAAGAAAAAAAGTCCGCCATTGCAGATTTTTAGGCAGAGGTGTACACACAGTTTCGATAAGAAACATTGCAAACAATATAATTTTGAATAGCCCGAAATGGATTCGAACTCAGGACCTGTCACGATATGCTACCACCACTTGACATTGAGCTTACTTACCAACGCCATATTATTGTATACCTAGAGATGAAAAGAAAAAAAAAGAATGACAATGGACAGAGATCAGTGGCCAACGTTTTAATCAACGGCTAACTCTTACGCCGAAAGGTAAATTAGAATTGAACAAAGAAAGGAATTAATTGTAGACCTTGAATTTTAAAATTTGGATGACCTTCAGCAATCAGTAATTCGGTCAGGTTCTATTAATAATACAAGAATGGAACGAGGCTATAGAATGCCCTCATGCCGGAAACATCACCACGACACTCCATAACAATTCATTGTCCAGGTCAAACAGACCTACCACACACTACCTTCAAATCAAACTCCAAACGATTCCCCTCGGCCGTGTTAGTATGACAACATCCACATTGACCATAACCAGCTTCAACAAATAACTACACAATATACCATCCTACTTCTTTTCTTCCCTCTGTTCATTCATCTCACACCGTACTACTACAATTCAAATACTTAAAAGTCTTCACTCAAACAAGTTTCTTTACTTAAACTGTATTCACGCCTTGACCTCGGACATTGCAGGAATACGTCCACCCAAAACCACTGGGAGAAGACCACAAATTGTACAGAACTTCAGCACTTATTGCACCCTATCATGAATTATAGGAAACATCACAATACATATTATAATAGTAATAGTAAGCACTGGAAATCATAAGAAAAGAGCATATTATCTCATGCGGTCAAGCACAGGCCTTGCATTCGAAGTATGTTTCGGGCTTGTCAATGATGGCCATACAAATATGGATTGTAGTTTCGTACGGCTACAAATCTGAATAAGAGAATACGCAGCGCAACAGTTATTCCAATACCAGGCCATTCATTCTAACACTCTTAAGCAGCCCGAAACACACATTGGTGACAAGGCCTGCACTTGATCCTGTGATGGCTAATACTAATACCCTTACGCAAGAAAGCCGCTCTGTTCTCCCACTTTTCCCACCGGTCCTCTCCACCTAATTCACCTCCGACCTCTTATTCTTTTGTGTTCAGATTTATCCATTAGTCGTGTTTGTTCAGTTTGCCGCCCCCCCCACCCCCCCCCCCCCCCCCCCCCCCACACACACCCTCCCCCCGTGACATACACCTGACTCGACCTTGTACTCTGTACTCCATCGGATGTATGTATGTCGGTCGTAGTCTTTCTACCGTCTTTACCTGTCTCCGCACACAGACTTCTTATTTCCTCCCAAATTCTGAGCATCTGAGGCTCTCTCAACTCTCGGTCATCCGTTACCGACCAAACAATGGCGCCTGTTTCCGGAGTCAACCCCGACCCACTTCTTATTCATTCATCTTCATACGCCACTGCGTCAACAACAGCTTGCCTGTCAAAAGACGCACCCGCTCCCTCTCTCTCCCTCTCTCTCTCTCTCTCTCTCTCTCTCTCTCTCTCTCTCTCTCTCTCGCTGTATGTGGCCAAACCTTGAACAATGAACGTCAAGGGCATCGAAGCTCAATTCCGGTTGAATAGAAGTGATGAAAAATACGAGAAATAACACTGAAATAACAATAACATCCTGAAAAATGAGTAGAGAAAAGAATTGGAGGGATGTGGATACTTTTAACTCTTTCAATGCTAATGTTATTTTTTCTCAAGCTGCTAACTAGAAAACAAAATATCCAATATTTGTTTATTCTTATTCTAGATGAAAAAGATTTCAGTGGACTGACATGCATATGCCAAAAGCCTGAATTTCACAGGCTTTGGAATATTGTCATTCCACTGAAATCTGTTTTATTTGGTGTAATATATAACACGTTATTTTTCAAGATTTTGCATATTCTGTTTGGTTAGAATTAGGACCTCGCAGTGAAAGGATTAAAAGTCTAGGTAAGGTTGGAAGTGAAGAGATGATGATGATGATGATGATGATGATTATGATAATAATAATAATAATGTTAATCATAATAATAATAGTAATAGTAGTAATAATTTAAAAAACAACAACTAAAAGAAGGAGAGATGCAGACATAAAGTGAAGGAGGGAGACATTGACGAGGAAGGTGTGGGCGGTAAGGAGTGGCTTATGATTTATTATGATAAAGAGTTGAGATAAACATTGCGATAAAGAACTCTTAAAAATAGAAACAAACATTTTATCAGTCAGTCGTTGGCGCTCTTTTATTCGGTGATGTTTTCCGAGAAGAGAGTATCAATGCATGCATACATTGGTATCTATGCTCTTTCCCCTATCACTTTACTTCCCTCCTCTCTCTCGCTCGCTCTCTCTCTCTCTCTCGCTGTCTCTCTTTCTCTCTGCGCGCCTCTCTGTCTGTCTGTTTGTCGCGCTCTCTTTCTCTCCTCCGCATCCCCTCCTCTCTCTCTCTCTTCTTTCCTCCGCCTCACCCCCTCTCTCTCCTACCTCCCTCTTTCTTTCTCTTGCTCCCTCCTGTCTCTTTCTTTCTCTTGCTCCCTCCTGTCTCTTTCTTTCCTCCGCCTCCCCCCTCTTTCTAAAAGAAAAAAGCCCATTCAATCTATCTTACGCACACACTCACGTACACAAACGATGCTAGGGCTAGGACTCAGACCATCAATAAAGCACAGTTGAAATACACCTACCGATGTTATCAGTATCATCATAGACCGTGGCTTTTTGCTCTGTCGAGTAGACACAGCTTGTGATGGGCAGTGCGTAAGTTTAGAATGACACAAACCACTTGTTGGGGACCGTTACCATTACTACCTCCCCCATGACTTTTTGATGCTAAGTTTCTTCATGTTAAGTCCTCACTATTCTTATCTCATCTTTTGTTTAATGGAAAACAATATTCTTTTCACCCCATTATTGTTCTTAATTTTTGTTTTTATTAGACCTGTCGGTTTGTTTCCCCTCATTATTATTTTGCCTTTTCACCCACATGATCTGAGAGTCGTAGTTCAAGTACAGCTGACTCTTCACACCCAACCCAAACACTACTACTCGTCTGGTCCTCTCCTCTCGTCTTGTGATTGGTCCAGCGAGTTGCCAGGGCGACAAGCTGTGAGGACGCGAATTTGGCCCCGCCTCTTTTTTTTTTAGAGTAGCATTGAAGTGAAGGGATGAAAAGACTGATCAGGACGGGAAACTTGTTTTAGAAGCAACAAACTGACGATGGTTTTGAAAAGACGAAATTATGAAAACTCAGACTGCAGCGAGAATTGATTATTTGGAATCACGATGCCAACATGTAGACGTAGTAAAACAATAATCAGGAGAGAATGTCTCTTTGTCTGTGATAAAAGTGTTTGCTTGTTTGTTTTTAAAGAGGAGGCCTTGTTAAGCGTGAAGAAACTAAGTGAAAAACTGAAACGTTGTCAAATCGTGTGTACTGGCCAGTTTGATGCAGATTTGTGTGTACTTTTAATTTTCTTTGAAATTGTTTCAAATCTTTCTAGACTTTCAGACCACTAATCAGTTTCTCCTGTTTTATTGTTTGATGCACTTTTTTATTTGATATTCAGCGTCCTATTTTTTACCGTCATTTTCTATTAAGTGCTCAATACGAGAGTGTGTCTGTCTGTAAACCAAAAGCATCTCTTCTTAGAAGTCGGTAGTCTCATGATGTAATAGACTACTGTAGCTGTTGTATTCTCCAGCCAATGTTATCTCTATCTTAGCCTGAACCATACAAGAGACACTACGTTGAACCATACTAAAGACTTACACACACACCCAGCCAGAAATCAAAGCATTGCTCCAGCAAATGACATCATTCACTTCCTCCTTTATCATTCCTTCTCTTTCTCCATTAACTACAACCAACAAGTCCTTGCTTGTCAATTCACGACCCAGAGTTCACAGGTGTTTTCGTCGAATTATTCATCGATCGGCGCAGAGTTGAGCGTTCCGTTCCATTCGGTCGTCCCGCTCCTCCTCTCACGACCGCAAAGTCAGCAGCCGAACGCCCGTCCGTCACCCATCGGCAACCATCGCCACTCACCGCCAGCCGCTCGCTCGCTCTCGTCTCCTATCCGTGCTTGCATCGTGATAACCTCATCGCGACGTCTCTCCCTCCGCGCACCTCTCGCCGCTGACGAGTAAAGGTGTCGTCGCAACGGGCTGCAGCAGCGAGCGGTACGGGGGATGAGAGAGGCAAGGCAGGGCCTGCGACAGGGAAGAAGAAGTAAAGGTGCGAGAGGTGATGTGTCTGAAGGAATTTATCACGTACGATGAGAACCCAGTGAAGTCATTCGCTCCAAGTTGCCGTACCTGAGACTTCGGAGGCGTTGATGAATCATGACTTTACATAGATAGATAAATAGAGACTTAGTCTTGTCTTGTCTT
Source organism: Melibe leonina (assembly GCA_031471865.1). Lineage (NCBI taxonomy): Eukaryota > Metazoa > Mollusca > Gastropoda > Nudibranchia > Dendronotidae > Melibe > Melibe leonina. The sequence goes on along the minus strand of JAUEKZ010067495.1, from coordinate 11,721 downwards.
AAGATAAATAGATAGATGATCATATCACATCTCTCAGCATGGACTCTCTGTGAGTCACTAGTTAGGATAAGCAGCAACTAAAATTCTTGAGAAATTCGACAAAGATTCTTGACTTGTTTTCTCTGCGTGTGTGAGCGAAATGGACTGACCTTACTTTACACCGAGACGGGTCTCAGGTAAGTTGATGAAATGTTTTTAGTTTGTGTGCTGTTTTGTCTTTGTTTTGTGTTTGATGTCATCTATGATCGTGCCGGTGTTAATGATGATGATGACGACGAGGATGATGAGGACGAAGAGGATGATGAGGATGATGATGATGAGGATGATGATGATGATGAGGATGATTGTTACTCTAAGAGAGATGATGAAGGTTAAAATGTCGGCGATGATGCGTGTCGTGGTGATGGTGATGATTAGAATTATTTTTCTAATTATGGCGATGATGGTGATGATGATGATTTCAAAGATACACGGAAAACTCTAAAAATGGTTTTGATGAAATATTTATGACGACGACTGAGTTGTTTGAGCTGTTTTCCTTCACGTCTTTAACTTTGTGGTTGTCAAATTGATAAGCATCTAGTTTATTTTTAGTTTTTTCTTTAAACGCAAACTTGTAATGTATTCAATTCGACAACAATTTCAATAAATTGAAACACTAACTTGACTTAACTTTCAAATTTATATTTGAAATGTCTTTTTCCTGGAAAGAACTCTAGAAAAAAAAACTGTTTAAAAATAACTCTCATCTCAATGGCTCTTCAATCCCGGATGTCAGGAAGATACCACAAGCTCTACCCACAGGAGAGTAGTCATTAGAACACATTCTAACCTTTCGGTTACACCTGGGCAGTTTATCGATCTGGTGTGTCTATTTGCGCATTGGCTAAACGCTGTGTCCGCGATCGGTTCCAGGCAAACTACCTGCGTGTGCGTGTGTGTGTGTGTGTGTGTGTGCGCGCGTGTGTGCGTGTGTGTGTCTGTCTGTCTTGTGTATGTGTGTGTGTGTTTATGGCACTGCGGCTGCTGCCGACCGATAACCGATCAGATCACGTTCGATCAGCTTCCTCCGTTTTCCCGCTCCACTTTTGGCTCCTCCCACTCCTCTTCATCCCCCTCGCTCCTCCCTTTCGTCTCTCTCTCTCTCTCTCTCTCTCTCTCGTCTCTCTCTCTCTCTCTCTCTCTCTCTCTCTCTCCCCCCTTCTAACTCTCCCCACTCTATTTATCTACGATGTGATTATAAGGGATACTTATAAAAAAAAGGAACTTACGCTCTACCTACTTCTAGTATCCAAACAGATTCCTGTTAGATCCTTACAGGAGTTGTAATATCTAAACAACCCTACTATGCTTAAGTCTCAGGCACATTTCTGAATATCAACCTTGTATGTAAAGTAGCAAGAAAGTAATGAAGACCAACATGGCGTACAGTGTATCATCTAGACTGATGCAGGGTGTACAAGACAGCCATTCATACGGCTGTCGTTTTATCCAAGTGTGGGGCGGACGGAGGCTTAGATTAAACACTAACGTACATGCCACCACCACCTTAACCACTGGATACACAGCCTGTTTTTATCTCCCTCTTCCTTTCCTCTAGTTCTAATACCCCTACCACTTCATCACTCCTTCACCTTCTCTGCCTCCCTCTCAGTAAGTTGTTTAGCGTGTCCTGACTCTCAAGGAAGCCATCCATCCTTCTGAAGATAACACACGTCCCAGACTACACTGGGCCAAATTATCTTGATACCTTTTTTCATTTATTACAGTTTCCCCCACCTTTTTGTACGCAGTCTCTTTGCTTTGGGTGATGCTTATCTCCTTCCCCTTGTCTAATCAGCATCACAATACATAGACACATACATCATCTCTTCACCCAGGTCATTCTTATCGCGATGAAATTAATCAGAAGAAGAAGGATTGTAGCTAGAAGTGGTTGTTGCGTGTTAACTGTGGAAACACAAGCAATAGAAGAGAAAACAATATGAATTACAGCAAAACAAAAAACCCCAAAAAGGTAGCAACTTTTCAATGCAAGACTTTTAAAAGTCAAGTTCATGGGCCGATTTTATGAATCCAGACTGGATTTAGGCACAGACGAAAAGTTTAATCGCCTAAATTTAGCTCGATATTAAAGGCTCGAATTAAATGTTGTACCCACTTCCAAAAATTCAAAACCTTCATTCCGAGACAAAATCGTCCCTAAATTTAGAATTTACCGTCTCGGATTAAGCTTTAGTCCAGCGTCATACAATCTGCCCCAGCAGCCTGTCTAGAGGGTGGCAATCACAATCTCTTGTCCTCTACATGTCACAGAAATCGGATAATCTCCTGCTCTTTTTAGACCGGATGGCCTTATTAAAAGGATTCAATTATTAACGTGTATCGACATAATATAATGAGCAAGACCAGATATTTTCCTTTTCATCACGCAGTCCTGTTTATCATTATTATTATCATTATTATTATTATTACTATTATTATTATTAGTATTATCATTATTTGAGATTACAAAAATGCTGAGGTTATTTCTCAAACTACTAACTAGATGCATCAAAATCGTTAAGTTTTGTCAGTTGGTTCTTATAACAGATAAATACAATTTAAGTAGACTGATCTATTAAATTAGTATTGTATATTTTACCCGAGCACCCATTCACCCCCATCCCCCACCCCCACCCAAACCAAGTAGGCACGCACACACACACACACACACACACACACATACACACACCTACACACACACTACACACACACACACTACACACACATACACACACACTACACACTCACAGGTACACACATACACACACAAACACACACACACACACACACATCGCCTTTTTTCAAGTTGGAGCCCGAGCCGATAAAAGCCATCAACGGTGTACGGTGTAGGGCATCTCATTAACCAGAGTTCTCTTTCAGATTTCTCACCGCTTCACTCTAGTTAGCAGAGTGCGTCCAATGTTGTTTAGTTGCACTGAACGGGAACCTGTTTGACATTGAGTCATAAAGATGCTAATTTTAGATATTTGATGCCCAATTTAGTTTTCATTCAAATCATAATTCAATCGTATCTCTATAAGCCATTGAATTATTTGGAAGGGTTTTTGAATTAATGTGACGACATTCATGACCTAGTATTGCTAGACTAGAGTTCATTTGTAATTTTATAAACGAGATAAAAAAAAAGATGCACAGTCCCTAAGGGGCTTCGAGTCTTTTGCACCGGTTGGAACCTTTGGTATTAGTAAGAGGCTTGTTTTGTTTCAATAGACAAGTGCAATGGCTAAACTCTCCTACCTCTCCCGGTTAGTTTTACGTCAGAGACCGCTGTTTCAGTTACATATCATTATGTTGTACACGTATAATTAGCAGTCTGCCTCTTGTACGTTTCGTAGTGTCTCCCAAACTAGCCGTCCCTGCTGCTCTGGCCTTCTTTCCTCTATAGATGTATCTCTCCTCTCGCTCTCTCATCCGCTTCTATCTCTCTCTCTCCCTCTGTATCTCACTCTATGTATCTTTCTGTCCGTCCCTCTGTCTGTCTCTGTCTCTCTCTCTGTCTCTCTCTCCCTCTCTCTCTCTCTCTCTCTCTCTCTATCTCTCTCTGGCCCAGTCTCAGCCAGCCATTCTCCCACCCTCCATCCCTCCCTCCTCAGGCCACATTACCCTTTATTCTTAGATGTCGCCATCTGAAAGCCGGGATTCGAACCACGCTTGAGCGAGCACCATCCCAAGCCTTCTCGCATCAGTGCGCCAGGAGAGAGGATTGTAGCATCCTTGTAACTAACTACCTGCCCGACCGCCGGCCTTTTATTCTGCCTAAACTCACGTACCCGGTTTTACATCTAGGGCCCTTTTCTTCTCATCCCATCATCCCCTCCTTTCTATTGCTCTCTTTGGCCGTGATCCCCCCTCCCACTCACTCCTCCCTCTCCTCCTCCTCGCGAATAGAAGACATTCCTCTTTCCTCCTACGTTTCCCCATACATACATTTACACTCAGCAGTTTACAGCTTATTTTCAAACAGATCACAGACGTCTCTTAGAATAGAATTTCCTTCCGACTACATACTAAAGGCCTACCTTACTCAGATCTTTGGGAGTCATCCGTGATGGCAGTTTTGCCGAATCATTTAGACATTGTACAATACACTGTCCGCCCCACCCACCCAGCCTGGTTGGTATGCGATCATTGCGGTCCTGGTAGATGAAAGATGAAATAGAGAAGAATAAGGAGGGAAAGAAAGAATGGGCGGTGGTTGGGTGGGAGACTTTGACTTAGGGGGAAAACCCGTCGGCCAGTCTGTCAAAGTGTTAGTTGGTATTTTGATGACGGATGCTCCCTGTGGTTCTGGTTAGGTGGGAAAAGGGCTGAGACGAACGGTGATGATGAAAATGATATTAGTAATAATGATAATAATAGTAATAATGAAATGACAACAACAACAACAACAACGTCATATTATGATATTTTTTCCAGGGCAACAAACATAAACTTTGACGTAGATGCTTTCATCACCTTAATTTGGTACGGTAACTGAAAGGCTTTACTGTTGTCATTATTGTTGTTATTATCATTATTACTCTAATACCACCCCTCCCACAAACACACACACACACACACAAACACACGCACACACAAAGCTTCTCTACACACTTGCATTACGTTACACGGCAGATAAAAATAACATCTTCACATCTATTCACTTCCCACATCAAAAGAAATACTTCTTCATTCATTGACGCTACCCAGACATAAAAATCAAGCGATGAGACTGTTGATGGGTCTTCTAACTTGCGTCACGTCTCGATGTGTTGATCGTTGATCCCATGATGAATAATTGAAACACTCTCCCTAGCCCCCCTCATCTCAGTATTGACACTCAGCAGAGATGATAAAGCCCTCTGGGGAGGCAGGGACAAAACCAGCTTGTTGTCAATCTTTAAAAAATTCTCGCGTTTCGAATAAGGTCCTCTCCTATTCAGGGTACATAATACAATTTTCTATTTGAATGCGCCAGTTGAGAGTAGGAAAAAGATGGTTTGTCAATGAAGGCTGGTTGGCTCCTGAAAAAGATCGCGAGATTGGGAAAATACGAGGAGGAATAAAAGAAGTCTGTGGTTGAACAGGTGCAAAGATGTTTATTCTATGAACTATTTGTATCAGTGTTATGAATAGTCATTAGCGCCCCCCCCCCTGTTCTATTTGCACAGAATTTCATTATAGAATATCTGAAGGCATTTTCAGTGCGAGGAGATGGAGTTATTCAATGTCTTGTACACTTTGGAGATGGGAGTTTAGTTTATCCCTATGTTGTTTTCGTGGGAGATGGGTTAGTTATTCAGCTTTATTTGCTTCCCTATGAGTATGAGTGTTCATGTCTGGATTCACATGGATGAACTTTTCGCTCTCAGTGTTTTATCGACACTTTCGGTCGAGATAAATAAGATTTAAAAAATCTTGAAAAAAAAAAAACAATTGAAAAAAAAACAAAAAAAAACAACAACCGAGATTTGGAATGTCTTCTCTTACCGATTATCAACAGGCAGTATGTGGGAAAGCAACAGCAGGTGAGAACCCAAGCTTAAAAGGAATCCTACTGCATCTTCATCTTATCATCATCATCATCATCATCATCATCATCATCATCATCATCATCATCTTCTCCTTCTTCTTCTCATCATCATTCTTTTCGTCGTCCTCCTCTTCCTCTTCCTCGCCCTCTCTTTCCTTAATCTTCTCTTCCATCATAATTCTCATCGTATCTATTCCTTTTTTATTATTATTGGTGTCTACATCTAAAAGAAAACCCCTCAGTCTATGCTCCTTCTCCTTCTCTTCCTCCTCCTCCTCCTCCTTCTCCTTCTCTTCCTCCTCTTTCTCTTCTCCTCCTCTTGGTCTCTTTAAAAAAAGGCATCTCTCCCGTTCCTTGGCCCCTGCTTCTCGTTTGCCACCACCTTTCACCTACGACCGTGGCCACAAAGGGGGGAATGCCTTACGCAACACCTGGCTGGGCCATACCTGCTTCACATCCTTCCTTCTAATCTGTTCCTTTATGACACACCTTGGACTGGTCGCTTGTTACGGGGCTACCGGCCTTTGTAGAAGCTGGACTTTCCCACCCACTCACCCTCCCTCCCTGATCCCTCATCCTCCCTACCTACGTAGCTTGGGCGACCACCCACCCAAAACCCAACTACCCACCTACCCACCCACCTGTAGAAACGTCAACGGTGATAAGTACAGGTGGGGTATTTTCTAACGAATTTAGAATAGGTTGAAAATAGGCAGAATAGGGATAGAGTCTAGAGACTAGATGCAATCCTAATGAAATTATGATAACGTCATGAGTGATTTTCTGTTCTTGTAATTGGGAGTTTAACGGGCGCTATGAAACACGAGTTGGGGTAGAAAGGAAGAATGTCTGTCAATGAGGAGGAGAAAGATGTTTGTTTGCAGATTGCAATATCTACAGGAATGGATTTCATCGTTTTGTTTGTCGAAGGTATTGAGATAATTCGAAATTTGAAGCTGAATATGATCCGATAGATGGTTGGATGGATTGGTGTGGTGTATCACGATCGCGTGGGTTGGTTCGCTGGTTCGCTGGTTTGCTGGTTTGTTGATGGTGGATTAAATTAAGGACGTCTGTGTATGCACGTGTGGATGTATGCATGTATGTATGTATGTTTATGGATGGATGGATTGATGGATTGATGAATTAATGAATGAATGTATGTGAGGATGGATGAATGAATGAATAGATAGATAGATAGATGGATGAATAGATGGATGGATGAATAGATAGATAGATAGATGGATGAATGGATGGATGGATGAATGAATAGATCGATAGATAGATGGATGAATAGATGGATGGATGGATGGATAAATGAATGAATAGATAGATAGATGGATGGATAGATGGATTAATGAATGGATGGATGGATGGATGGATAGATAATAACTAGATGAATGGGTGATGTGCCACGAATATCATGAATACCGGATGGATGTATAAATTGTGTAAGAAGGGAATGATCGAATGATCCATCGACATGTGTTTGTGGGCAATGAAGTCTGAAAGGAGGGAACACAATGGGCTTTGTTATTTTACACTACACTACCGAAGGCTGCTTCATGTTTTAGGACAAGTTTTTCCCTCAGGGACTTCCTGATACCTCAACAATTCTTATTATGTGCTAACACAGAGCTTGGAGTTAGCTGATTGCGATAAGCTGCTTGCCTACCTACAGTTTGTGTGTGTGTGTGTGTGTGTGTGTGTGTGTGTGTGTGTGTGTGAGAGAGAGTAAGAGAGAGAGAGAGTAAGAGAGATAGAGTAGATAGAGAGAGAGAAAGAGAGAGGGGGGCAGAGAGACAGAGAGAAATAATAGAGAGAGAGGGATGGGGAAAGAGAGATAGAAATAGGAAGAGAGAGAGAGAGAGAGAAAGAGGGGACAGAGAGACAGAGAGAAATAATAGAGAGAGAGAGAGAGGGATGGGGAAAGAGAGATAGAAAGAGGGAGAAAGAGTATGTCTGAGAGAGGGAGAGAGAGAGATAGAGGAGTAAAAGGGAGATCGCTAGATATAGGGAGAGAATGTTTTTGAGAGAAAGAGAAAGACAGAGGGAGAGAGAGAGAGAGAGAGAGAGAGAAGAGAGAGAGAGAAGAGAGAGAGAGAGAGAGATAGGGGGAGGGAGAGAGGGAGAGTGAGAGTCCCAAGCATTGGCGGTCCGTACTAAGGGTTATGTAGATGGGTGGTTGGAAGTGACAAGAAGGGGTAGGCTGTAACTGTAGAGAGACCAATACAGGAGACCGGGGTAGCAGTGGTAGACTAAACACCAGTGGTGACAATTTCACGCTTGACTGAATCCAGACTCTGGTAGGACGCTGGTCATTAGGCCAATTGACAACACGTTCGACGTGGGGAGTCTTTTGGACTGGGAAGGATGTCGATGATGATGATGATGAGGAGGAGGAGGACGATGCTGGTGATGATAATGATGAGGATGAAATGACAGGTAGATAGGTAGACGCCTAGATGGGTGGTGGATGGATGGACAATATCTCCATGCGTTTCTGTCCGTGGTGTCCTCTTCGGTCTTCATGTCCAGCTCGATCCTTTTCATCCAGCATCTTTTAGACCTGCCCCTTCTTTTCTATCCACCCGTTGTCTGTCTAATTGTCATGGCCTTCTTTCTAAACTGTGGTTAATTGTAGAGTAAGCATTGAAAAATAGCGGATACCAACTTGGATAGACATACTGTCCCATTCAGGTAGCCAGGCGATGGGTGTCGTGGCAGGTCTCGGGTTTGAGTCCTCCTCCGATCACTTTTCTACATCCTCTTTTGTGTGTGCGTTCATCGGCTTTGTCTCTTATCGCCACTGCACATAATTTCATCTCTTCTTGCTTATTTCAGAAGATAATTTCAAGCAGGATACTGGTCATTTCTTTCTGATTGTGATCACTCTATTATTTTTTTTTACATAATAAAAACTTAAACATTTTGCTGATGTAATCGTGGAAAAAACAAGTATACAAGGCAATCTCTGTCTAAGCCTCTGAAGAATAAGGACACGATTTTTATAGTCTAGGCCTTTTCTATTTAATTCATTTGACTGGTTGCTTTTGTTTTTGGGGTCGGTTTTCTGGGGTTTTTCTTTTTTTTTTTTTGGTTTGTATTTTGTTTTCTATGCGACAACACTACAAAGCTTTCAATAACCTCAATCTACATATTATATATGCATTGCGATTAACAATGAGAACAAAATGAGTCTATTATTATCATAAGAGTAATTTGTTTTCTAGATAGAAGCGGTGATGTTCCCATCACCTCTCCGTGAGAAAAGTAGTGCAAGTTAAAGACGTGTTATCACTTATCGCAACTTGAGATCAAACTGGTGGCTTGCTTTGCGTGGCTTTGCGTGGCTTTACATTGCATTGCAAGGTTTGAATGCGTGGCTGCTTGTAGGACGGGGTTTGCTGTAGTGGCTTCTCCATATATTATAATGATAAAAAAGGCCTGAACTAATAAATGGCGTTCGGTGTGCAGTCACTGAGTGCAGAAGTGTTCCAGCCCAGTAAGAAAGGACATGTCAACAATAATGACTACCTCTCTTGTTTTATAATATCATGTGTGTATTAGGTATGAACGTATGTGATGTGACTAATTTTGTATTTGTAAAGATTTTCACACCCGAAAGCAAAAACCGGGGGATGGAAATAATACAGGATAAAAGGGGAGAGAGAAAGGGGACGGAGGAATAGAATGGGAAGGGGTGGGTTAGGGAGTGGGGGTTCCCCTGTCACGACACCCCTGAGGGTAGAAAGGTGACGATATTTATTTGTCAATCAAAATGCAACACTGGCTCGGGGTTGCCAGGTGATTTTTCCTCTTGGAGCCAGATTTTTCAAAGAAAATAACCAGATGAAGCGATTTGGGGGACTAATACGTAAAATATTCGATATGAGTTACAGAATGCTTATCTCTATTTTCAACAAAAAGAAAAGTGTGATAAATCATAAGAGCAGTAAGCTTACTTATAAAGAGGCCAAAGAAAATTAATGGGCCCAACTGTGTTAGAAAATGACAAAATTTCTCAGATTTGACCTAAAAAAAGGCCAAATGGCAACCCTGCACTACAAGACGTTAACGATGTTGGGTCGTGTGAAATGACTTTGGCGTCTTTTGTATTGCCATCATCTATACACAAGCTATGAACACACACTGCACCTTGCACTCTCTGCCTGCACCCACAGTGTCAAAGCTGTTTGATTGTCCCAGGGAAGTGTGAATCATTTGTCCTGATGAGGGGGCGGAGATGCTGGTCATACAGTCTTCTCTCTATTGATGTCGTAAATTGCTCAATCAATTATGTATTTAGTTCTTTACCATCCATTCACAACTCGACTCATTTACTCGTTTAATTATTACAATCGTAATTTTTTTGCTTCCACTTAATTTGTCCTTAGCAATTTTTTGTATAACTATCCAAATTTAGAATAATATTGTTATAATATTTCAATGATATTGTGATTGCATTTATTGTCATGGATTGAGAGAGTTGTATGCAAGTTGTTGATAGAATCGCGGCCCGACCCACGACTCCAATCAAGTCCCCCAATCCCCCCTCCCTCCCCCCTCCCCCCCAAAAAAGAGAAAGAAAAAATACACTTAATATTAGTTCATCGACGGATATGTAGTTTTTATCCTAAAACAATCATTCATATATAGTTCGTCACACTAGCTCATGTAATTTTGTATTTTGCGGTTAGTAGCCTGCTAGGTAGTTATTTGGGCTTAAGAATGTGTTAAAATACAATTAATCAAGCGTGCTAGAGTGTAAGCGACGCTGGCTGGATGGTGGACATAAGAAGAGGGATTAGAGTGCTTATTTTCTATGGCTGCTACGGAACATCCATGACTTGGTTGTTTCCCCAACCAATGCCGGACCGGCGAAATGACCAAGTGAGTTGGTAACCAGACAAACAAACTGTCTTTGATGTTTCCAAGTGTGTGTAGGTACAGCAGCATGAATGAAGAAAGATCTAATAAATAATAAGAATAAAGAAAACACTCCCAGATTGATACAGAAAGCTTGTGAAATGTAGATAATCCTTCTTCTATTTAGCACTTATTCTACCAGGCAATTACCCCCTGTATGTGAGAAGCGAGTTGGTTGTGTCGCGTGAAGTCTCTGTCGTCTAACCACAAGCCACCGCAACGCAATCCGTGCGGTGATCGTTACAGTCGCACCCCTCATTCACCTTCTGTCAACGAACGCGTTTGTGCCAACTGGCCAAGAACAATGGCCAGCAATTCCGTTTTATTGGTACCCACCCACCTCACAAGTTTCACCAAACTACTAGATAGCACAATTACTATCTACGTCCACCTACCTGACCCAGGCTGGACATTACTGTGTCTTACTCTAAGACTCGTGGTTTGCTTTTTGTGCATTCTGCGGAATTGGTTGGGGGCGATGACGTGTCTGACTACGTTTTTTTTTTTACGGACAGTTTGACAGACTGTGCTTAAAGACACCCCCCCCCCCCCCATGAAATAAAGAATTTAAAAGTTTAAGATAATCGATATCCAACTAACAGTACTTTTACCTTACGCAACTTTTAGTACACGCATGCAAGAAAGAAAAATAGACAATTGGTGCGATAGACATACAGATTGAATGGGGCATTGAGTAAAACTGGAGACGAAGCCACAGAGAGAGGGAGGGAGAGAAAGAGAGCGAGAGAGAGAGAGAGAGAAGGGGAGGGAGGGAGAGAGAGAAAGCGCGCAAAAAACAACAAAAACTGATTGACAAAGTGAAAGATAGATATTGACAGAGAAATAGAAAAGGGGAAAAAATGTATCGAGAGAGAGATAGGCAGACAGTAGTATATGCTAAAAGGTATTATGAAGAAAGAAAGTAAGTAAGAAAGAGGATATTCGAAAGAACAAAAAAGATTGAAATGCATTTTCTGTGACACATTGGTGTTTATTAGGGCAATGTTATTTGCCTCACTCCACCCAGATGCCAAATGGTTACTACTAAAAACTAACAATTTTGGTTCTGGACAACATTCTGCGATAGACCAGGTGGATGGTAAGGGCTGACTGTATGGAGGATTGCAGTAGAGAATGTGCTCATAGCAATCGAATTTTATCAATACCAACCAGAAGTAATAGACATCTGAAGTCATTTTTACCTTCCAGTATAC
>JAUEKZ010067494.1:14189-25597 GCA_031471865.1 Melibe leonina | reverse complement strand
AAAGATTTCTATGATACATATTATAATATCTTCAATTTCACAATTCTGGAAAACTTTTTGGGAAGCAATATATCATATGAATACTTAAAAGACAAAATATACAATTTTTCAGTAACATTTGTCAATTCAGGGACACACGATGTGTCATTACTCACTCTAGTATAAGTCCCATGTCTTGTTTCTCCAGAGGGCATTTGAAGAAGGCACAAGGTCCTAGGATGACATCTGGCAGGCCCAGCTTGATCAGACTGTCATTCAGACGCTGCCAAACACAGATGATCCACTCTACCGCACGGAACAACCCATCTTCCTGTGACGGGAGGCAGCCTTTGTTTATGTTCATCATGCGCCTCAGAAAATGCCTGGCCAGTAAACCTCTTAAAGGTTCAGTATCTAATCTGAATTGAACCCAACGGAACCGAGGAAGAATGGAAACATCGACACCAATGGACCTGTGAAAAAAGTAAGTAAAAAACCCAAACACCTGGTTATTACATATTGCAATGCTATCTGTGACAATCAAAATAAAAAGGGATTGGGTTAATTATGGAGTTTTTTTTAGGATATTGACATCAGAAAAATATTTCATGTTCCATCCTAAATCTAATTCTGATAAATTTTGAGACTATAGCAGTAAAAGTTTTTGGTTTATATCTGATCAGCTCTGGTCTTGATCAAGCTAGGTCAAATCTTAAAGAAAGAAAAATAACTAGAAATTTACTATAGCAGTGAGTAAGCAACTCTTCCGCAATAAGCCTACAAACTACGAGAGCTCATATACATTGGAATGAAACATTGCTGGTAATTCAATATGTTAATAATTTAACATTAGCATCTGGTTATATATCTATATACACCCTAATCTGATGACCAAATGGACAAGTCTATTCTAATTGGGTGAAAAAAATATGAATATTGCTTACAAATTAAAAAACATATATCAGAGCAACCACTGACGACTTGTCTTTTTTTTATGCACGATTCTTAAATTGAAGCAAGAAAAAAGTTCATAAACAAATAATAATAAAGAACATCAACATAAGTACAGTAACAAAAAGAATCAAGTTAACCTGATACTCAAAGCTAACCTGCATTTGTTCATAGTTCCAATCACATAGAAGTTGTCCTGGAAGTAATGCATTCCATTAGCATTTTCATCATCCCCTATGAACAGAAGCATTATGGAACAATGTAAAAATAGATTTTACCATTAACCTTACATTAAAAAAATGATAAAAATCATATATAAAATGCATTACAAAATCATGTCTTATAACTTGTGCGTTAAATATGATTTACCCACAAGATTTGTTTCACGTTTTAAAAACAGCCAAGATTCTTACGACCATCACTATGACATGATAGATGTCAGAGTTTAAAAAAACAAAACAACATCAAGCTATGATTTGAAAACTCAAAAAATTCTTTTTTTTCTGACTTTCTTATAAATTTTACTGAACCAATGCATTATCATGTCACAATTTCTAAATTCCCATTCATTCATTGAGTTAATTGTGGAGAGTAACAGATGGTCAAAAAAAGATAGCTGTGTTTGGTGTCCTGAGTTAAAAAAAACCCAACTTGATCTTTCATATAGCGCAATATCCCCTCAAGGTGCTCAAAGGGCCTTACAAAGGGGTCCCTGGTTGACAGCAACATTCAACATATACAGACGAGATATGGTGCCTGTTAGGCGCTTGTACATTTATATATGGACAAGGACAACACTGTTTGTGGCCAAGTACTCATTTTAAAGCGGAGTACACTGAGAAAATGTGAGTTAGGAGCCTTTTCTAAGACTTGATTCTGCACCATCACATGACGGATTCAAAACAAGGACCTTGCAGTCACAAGGCCATCTGCCTACCACTAGACCACAGAGCTGCACAATTCCCCTTTGGTCACTTTTCAATTTCCTGTTATTTCTTCTTTCTTGGACCCAAGTCTATTATCAGCACTGCTTATGCACTGTAATCATTCTTAAATGATTTCTGGGTGATTCAATCTAATATGATTCAACTACCTCGTAAACAGAAGGCATGACCTATGCCTCTGTACTCCATGGGGTTCAACAGCTCCCCAAACAGCTTGGCTATGTCCACAGTTTCCAAGTTATCCAAAAGCAGAATGGGCACCTGGTTGTCAGGGTCCTTCCTCACCGGAACCACACATCCTGTCAGGACAAGGAAATGCAGCTTTCAATGAAAACCAAACTGAAATTTATATTGTATTTTGATACAGTTAGTTATCAATAATTTCATCCTGTATGCAATACAACTTCACGATTTCAAATATTCTCTATTTAACAAAACAGACGTGAAATTTTACCTCAAAGTAACAGAGAAAATACTCTTTATTAACATAACTAAACAAACAATGTTTGTACTAAAAAGTTCACACTATTATGATCGAGTGAAAAAACCCAAAGCAATTTACCTCTCTGTTTCAGAAAGGCCAAAAACTTAGTTGGAGTAAATCCAGAATTTAGACTAAGTTGGTAGATGGATGGTTTTCTTCCTTTTGAATTTTCTTGAGCCTGGAAATCAGAAACCGGAAAGATGCAGATTACAAAAATTTAAATTTAAGAAAAAAAATTCCTGAAAATGAAATACATGAAACAAAAAATCTATGGATTTCAAAGACGCTTGATAATTCAACTTAAAAACATTTTACAGTGAAAGCTGGATATGACAAGGCCATCAGGAGCAAGACAAGGATCTCATTCTGTGAAACCTTTTTTAGAATGTGATACAAAGAGAAAGTGGGAAGAAAAACAAGGAATTCTAATCTCTTTTGTTGTAACTGACCTCTTGTTGGGACGGATCTCTGACACGCCAACCGTGTTACTTAACATTCCTTATAAAGGCATCCCTAGCAAAATCATGTTTATCCTAGAAATGCAGACCTCAAGTCAAGTATGATAAATAAAGTTGCACAGAGAAAAGAATATTTTTGGTATGAGTCAATAGTATATTGCATGAACTTAACCAATAGAGTAACAAAGGCCACTAACAGCAATCCACTGAGCCAGCCGATGAGCCAGATAGGATTTACCGCATCCCGTCGGGCCATAAAAGACAGCACTCTTGTACTGCTCCAGCTAAAAAGACAATAGAAAAATAGTAGCATTATATATATAGTATAAGACTATAACAATATGAAAACAGCATCGTCATTGTTTCAACTATTTGTCTACATTCAGCTAGCTATTTTAGCAATACAAAGTAACCATAAAGCTTATCAAAATTCTGACATTTCATCTCATTAAAAAAAAAAAAAAGAAAAAAAAAAAACCCCCCCAGAAAACCTAGATAATTAATTCTGCAGCTCTGCTCACTGATTCCTAATAAAGTTTTATTTCTTTTCTGTATTAAAAGTCATTTTCAATTAGCGAATCAACAATATTTAATTTATAAACAATTTGTTTGAATTTGTAATAGCTCTATTTGCAAAATGCGATTCTTTTTCCAGGGTTTTTTAAAGCTGTGAACATGATATGATATGATACGAATATTCAGCCAATCAAATCTGGTGCCAGAGAGGGGTCCTTACAATGCGAAGGTAGTTGCTGACACTTGACACTGGGTGAAGAATGTCGAAGGCTATCAAGTCACACATATTTGTTGTGTCTGAAAGACATCAGAGACAAAGCAAATTGATTTTATTACACAAAACATCAGTTTAGCCCTTTAAAACTTTTTATCATTTGTAAAGAATATAAGAAAACAAGTAATTTACTATTCCAATGGAAATTGATAATTTCACTGTATCTTCTTAATTCAAAACAAAAAATTAAATAGATGAAGACAACAATTTTTTAAAAAGCTGAATGGTTTTTACATCATACATTATTAAGTTGAAAAAAAGAAATTTTTAAAAACCCACTATAATTTCAATGGAAACTTTTCCCCAATGGATAAGATGGAAACCGTCTTACCATCCACAATGATGGTGACCCTTTTCTGTTCATTATTGCACAAGATGAGGTACGGAGATGTGTCAGTCTGCATTCCAGGGGTCCAGGTGTAGAAACCTGTCACAGAAATACAACAAGGCAAGATACAAAATCTTTTCCTCTTTTTCTTCTTCATCGTAAAGAGAGGGTTCCAGTAGGAGGATTAGCCTACCTGTAAAAAACGTTTTGTGATTGTATGGAATGGAATGTGCCTGCACAAGACAGCACAAAAGAATAAACAAACACTATCAGCAATTTCAATTAGCCTCTTGTCTTATTTCCCAGACAAAATTTAAATGAACAGTCAATTGCAGTGCCAGTGTAGACAAGACAAAGATATCTGACAAATCGATACATGCACATAACACACAAATAGACAAGATCAATCTTTAGTAGACATCTCTCTCCTCCCTCCCTCCTTCCCTCTCTCTTATTGGGCAATGCTTGAAACAACACAGTGTTTGATTAGACAACACAGATTATGAGTAAATTTAGATGTATTATGAAAATTATTTAGATTATGATTAATATTTTCCTTGTACGCCAGGTGAATATCACAGGACTATGTCTACAAAGTCTCACATTGAAAAGAAGAAAGAAATCTTTTCAACAAATTGTTTTTTCACTTCCTCAACTCTCACCCATTTCAAAATGCTTGATATTGTTCATAGTCAATCCCAGGGTGAAATCTTTATCTGTATAGTTAAGATCTGTGTCCAGACGGTTGATGCGTCGCGTTTTGAGTCCCACGTCTAGCTGTGCCAGGTAAGACTTCAAGGCCCCACGCAGCCTCTCTTCCATAGCCTGCCAGCTGATGCCTGTGCTGATGTCCAGGATGCCTATCTGGGCACTTGACACAAAGGAATGAGCCAGGTAATAGTGCAGCTCTACCTGCACTTTGAGAGACGGGTTGGAAGGCCGATCTGTGGACAAATAGAAGAAAGAAGTTTTCAAAAAATAGTTCAAGTTGTCTTTTTGATAATACAGTTTTAAGAATAACATACAATAAGTTCTCACCCATCAGTCACTTATCCATCATATCAGGCTAGATGTTGAAGGGTGATTCTATCATTGCATGGCAACTTGAATAAAACTCGAGCCACACAAATCAAAAAGAAGAAAAAAAGTGTGGTATTTCTTTTTTTTTAACACACATATACAAACTGTTTATAAATTGAAGTTATGTATAGTTCTATTTATACATCATATTACCAATATTTGCCAACAAGTACTGGCAAGTAGGGGATGACACTTCTCTGACATTGCGACCTTGATGGTCCAAAACACCAAAGTCTAAGGGGAGATTTTCAGCCAGTTTGATCAAACAATCCTGAAATCAATAACACAGTAAGTTTGAAAGTTGTTTTACCTCTTTGAAACAGATACTAGAGCATGGCTTGTAATTCAAAACTTGAAATGACAAAAAAAAAAGTTGATGATGAACTAATAATTTCCTTTATAAAAAATTATCTATGAATTTGCAACTAGGTCATATCAGCATCCATAGTAAAACATATAGGATTGGACAGATAACTACCGAATTAAAAAAACAAAAAACTTGTACAAACACATTGAAATGTTAAAAAAAACAACAACAAAAAACAAAAAAAAACCAACAACAAAAGAAACAATCTGAATAAACAGAAACATGACTCAGGTCTATTATTAGCAATGATGCAATGATAAATGAATAAATGAATAGAACACATACATAGTGCATGTTTCAGGATGACTCTATGCACATGATGTGACATCCCTCCATAGACAAATTTAAAAAGGAATTTACTTGCGAAGGCAGGTGTGCTGCCATGTGTGCCACACTCCATCCCTGGCTGTCTGTGATGGCCACCAGCTGATGGGCTGCATCAGAGTCTCGGGTCGTACCATTCAGCTTCAGACGTTCAAGCAGCACCTGGACTATGTCTGGCTGGCTGGCCTGCACCGCATAGTGCAATGATGTCAGGCCATCCTGGAGATAAAACAAAAAAGAAAATGGCTGTAAATCCTTTTCAAAGCCTTATGGCCCATGGAGCAGACCCTTCCTGGTTTCAGCAACGTGAAGCGGATAAGTGACAATGGCTGTGATAATTTGGATAAGGTGCTGATCACATCTGACTGTAGAACGGATCAACCACTACATAAAAACTATATACCTCATTATACTGCCATGTAGAAAAATATCATCTGTAACATTAATGACTTTAAAAAAAATTACTTCTTGTTACACTATGCCGCAAGCCTAAAATTTAGTAGTAACCTTACTAAATATTGGACGGAGCATTTTCATCCCTTTGCCGGTGGGTCACTTTACTCTGTAGTTGAGGTTGAATGCTGTCAAAAAATATTTTTTTTTGTATTACCCTCAGACACAATGTATTTTCTTTGTACTGTCAGTCTCAATATACCTGTAACATATACACACACATACCTGTCCTGTGTACAAGACATTGGCTCCATGCCTCAGTAGCAGCTGACAGGCATCTAGATGAACTCCCTTCACAGCTAGATGTAGTGGGGTCAGACTGCCAATGGCTGATATATTCACCGCAGCCCCTTTGCTCAATAGTAGACGGAGACATCTGGTTTAGGAATAAATTTAAAGCATGGTTAGCACAAGCTTATGTAGAGCATGGAGCTTGATTGCATTTATCATAGATAAAATTGCACCCATACACTTGAAAATCCCTCTCGACATAAATCCTGTCTAGTTTACCCATTGGTCCCAAGAGGGAGGCAGATGTAGTTTATGTATATATATCAAAATAAACTAGTAATAGTAAAAAATAGTATGAACAACACGACCTTTGTTAAATATAATATGCAAGAGCATGCTATCAAATATGGAAAGACATTAAAATACAAAAGACGTAACAATCCAATAAACTTAAATTTTCATTTAGAATACCAGTTCACTCTAAAAATGCCCAAGATTACCAAATGAACAGCATATTCATCATATGCTTTATTAAAAATAAAAAATTCTAACCAGGTGTCAGTCAAAGTAAAGTTGTATTAATGTTCCACAACACAGTTAAAAAAAGGCTCTTGTCAGAAACTGTTGTTGAGTTTTACAAGAGATGATCATCCTTCCCTTGGAACTCTGAGAACATACCCTATGAATCCATTGGCAGCAGCAATGTGTAAAGGGGTGATCCTATCGTCTCTCAGACAACTCGGTTTCGCACCGTTCTCCAGAAGAAGCCTGACACAAGCTGGGACCAAACAAAACACATCATTAAACATTTGCTCACACACACCACATATCATGATAAATGAAATTGTAAAGTATGGTACAGCCAATCACACATTTGTGGAGGTAAATGGATACTCTTTTTATGACGGATATTTTTGTCATACCATTATCATCTAGGCATTTTTTAGAGATCTTTTTCACATGAAAAGAGTATTTTTTATGTGTCTCTATAAATAACGTCCTATATAATATAACCACTCCTAAAACTAAAATCTTTTTGTAATAAAAAATCAAAACCTTGTACAGAGGATTTGAAATATATGTTCAAAATTATCAGGTAAAAGGAAAAATGGTTCCATGATTATAAATTTACTCGAAATAAATACATCAATTAAAAACCTTCATTTCAAACCTTCTTGGTTGAATTCCACGGCACAGTGTAAGACTGTAGTGCCGTCCATCATTGCCTGGTTGGCCCCTCCCAGCTCCTTGATGCAGTCGTGCAGAGCTTGCACTTCCCCTCTACTTGCCAGAAGGTGGGGCTGTGACTTTTCCAGCAGGTTTGGCGGAGTTACATGCACCAGCGGAGCCTTAAAGACTGTGCCCTGTCCCTCGTTTGCCGACATTTCACCACCGCTCGTCACAGTCGACGACAATGAACTAGTATGCATGTTGTTATATGATTGTGATGAAGAGGATGAAATATTTGTGGCGAAAACTCTGCTGGGATTTGTGGTTTGGTGGATATTTTGAGACGGAGAGGACATAAGGCTTCCTGAACTATGATGCATTAGTTCTTTGGATGTGTTGGAAGTGAAATTTGAAGAAACCATGATTTTGGTTATTTTGGGGCTCGACTGATTAGCAGTGAGAACAGGGACAGATGGCTTTGAAGTTGGATGAATATTTTGGGATGATATTCTCACACCTGATGGGGCCTGAACTCGTGTGAGAGGACTAGAACTGGAGTATAGGGAAGATATGAAAGCACTGGATGGTGTTTGGGAATAGGGTATGGAAGTCTCAGCATGGCCGATTACTTTGTGATACCCGGTATCTTTTGAAGTATTTACATTTATGACTGGAGTTGCTACTAGTGTTTTTCCAAAAGCAGGAGACTTGTTTGAAGCTCTGTTGTCTTTGATTAACGTATTTACAACTGGAATTTTTGTGGGTTGAGAGGTTACAACAGTGTGCAGACTGTCAATATCTTTGTCAGAGATCAACTGAGTGCTTGGTTCATCTTTGCCCTCTTGAAAATCAGATGTACAATTTACCCGTTAAACAGTTGTAGACGGATGGTGGTGGGATATTTTTCATGGGGTTTTATTTTTGTTTATTTTGCAGTTATCATTGTGTGCGCGCATGTGAATGAAGGAACAGTTTCCACATTTTGTGTTGGAAATTGGGGTTTGAAAGCAAGATTCAAAATCCATTCAGTATCGATGATTTGTGCAAATTTTATATTCATCACGGATAGAGAGGAAGGAAGACAGAACAGAGAGGGAGAGAGAGAGAGAGAGAGAGAAAGAAATAGAGAAAAGAAGAGAGAGAGAGAGAGAGAGAATATGAGATTTTAGTGACAGATAAAAAAAAGTGGGGAAGGGAGGGAAAAATAAATTGATTAATGATGGTTATTTTAAATTGCAAAATTAAAAAAAAAAAAAGAGATCAAAACTGAAACAACCAAAGCAACAAAATATTATTATGGACATGAAAAATAAACAAACAGAAAAAAGTTGCAACAATGTGTTCATCATTCAAATGTTGCATTGTAAGGAATAGGGGAATGGAATTGGCTGAGAGTTGCTTGTTATTTCAGGAACAAGTCCTATCAGCATATGCATTTACATATGTGTCAGTGTAGACGGGTGTCACTTAGACTTAAAATAATGTTCCTCTTCATTGGTGATATGTTGTACATATTTTAGTTTCCATTATGATGAAACTAAGAAAATTTCAAGACTAGGATGAGGTTCTTTTGTCTGCTATGCTGTGGGTTCAAGAAAGAGGCAACAGTACTAATTTCTGCTTCATTTGCACTTCAGGTTGTCTTTTGAAGAAGTCTGTTGTGTTGATATCAGTGATCAGATGTCATAAAAATGACAAATAGAAAGTACAGACATACATGTACCTCTTGATCTTAACTTAATAAACTCCATGGTAATTCTAATTCAAACTGGACTTCTTTCAAGAGCAACCTCACAGCTCAGAATGAGGGCATCAAAAGGTAATGAATTCACTACCATGTAAATGGATAAATAAATAAAAAATCCTTCGACAGTTCATGTTGAACAAAATCAGCAGCAGCAATTTTCTCAGCTCTGATTTCGCATTCATATTTCCATGGCAATAAGAAAGGAGCTCCTCTTTTCAATTCAAATTTTGAACACTGAATGGGGATAGTGCAAGCCATTTTGAGTAGCTCAAAGCTTTCCTTGATCAGGATATCAAGGTTTCAACATCCCAAAACAGGAGACGTCGTTTTTGGTTTAAAAGAAGATAAAGCAAAAAACACTAACTATAAAAAAAAGATAAAAGTGATAAGAAAAGTCAATGCAAATATATGAGTTTATTGCACAGAGAGGTCTGCTGGTCACAAGAAGTAGCAGCGATCCATTGGTAACAAATAAAACTGTTTTATAGACATGCCTGTACAGATCTGACTCACGCATTCATTGGACATCATACAGTTAAAGCAGAAATTAAGAAAAATAAAGTTGAACATGATAAATAAAACTATGACCATGTGAGGATCTGCTTAGTCTATAAATTCAGAACTTGTAGTGTAAATACATGAAGATTTTTCGATGAATCTACTTACAATATAAGTTCAGGAGAATATGCTTTAAAAAGCTTCAGGTCAAATCCATGGGTGAAATCAAATCAATTAATCATATATTTGAAACAAAAAAAAACCCCTTAAAATATATGTTCTGATGCTTGCCTTAGATTAAAAGGCAGGTAAAAAGTAAGGTATATATAAAAGTATAAGTTAGAGAAAGAAAAAAATGTTTACACAACACAAGTCAATCATTGAATCTTCCTGAATATAATTGGGTTACCATGTTAGCTTGTTCCACAAGATAAAAATATGCACAAGTAGAATTCCTAACACCAGACCGAGACCCTGTACTGTGTATCAAATTAAAGCAGCTGAAACAACCAGCGTGGATGAGTCTGAATACTAAATGAAATATTATAACTGCTTTCTATATACATATACTTTGATAAACCTGTAATGAAGTGACCCTAATATATGAGAGACCAAATTGAAATATTCAATTTTGTGTGAGTTACATTGTTAGTCAGTTAAATGAGACTAGAAAAACAGAACACAAACAAGACAAACAAACAAAACCCCAAAGCAAAATAAATCCACTGTACCCACTTCTGTTGACCACTAACAAAGCTTCTTGTCATGACTGCACATTCCAGAATAACACAGCTTATTCCTTGCTCTACAGATTACCTTTTACAAGCGCAAAGCTAAGAGCATAATCATAACAAACAGTGTCAAGCAAAAACCCGCAAGCTAAAAATCAATTGTTTTACTGAGTTAGAGTTGTTCTGTCTGAGTGCTGGCCAGATATAAGAACTAAACAAGAGAGACATGAACGTGCCAATGATTCTTCAAAGTTATACTTGAACTGCACATGTCCAAAGCCTTACAGCAGCTTAACAAAAAAATTAGTGATAAATTAAGAATAAATTTATAGAAACTAAAGAAACCAAAAACAGTGTTATCACAATCAAAACTAGCCCTTCAGTTTATATTCATCTTCAGGTCTGTAAACTAATCAGAAGAAGAAAACCTACCAAGTCCATGACAGGCCAAATTGTAATAATGTCCTATAACTCATTTCAGCACCATTCTAATATGGAACACTTATTCCTGTATAGATAGCACCTCTTTTCTTCATCATTCGTTTTTCAAAATAATCTTATAATCGCCCCCTCAGCAAAGTTTAAACATTTCAATGCTAAGATCGGTTCTCGTCAAACGAACTAGATTTTGCTACTTATTTCAGTTTGGTTAGAATGAGACCCAGCCATGAAAGTGTTAGGTATTGAATGGGCCTTGTCATTCTATGCACCATTGATTAGTTATATCCATGTTCTGGGCCTTGTCATTCTATGCACCATTGATTAGTTATATCCATGTTCTGGGCCTTGTCATTCTATGCACCATTGATTAGTTATATCCATGTTCTGGGCCTTGTCATTCTATGCACCATTGATTAGTTATATCCATGTTCT
>JAUEKZ010067494.1:0-14089 GCA_031471865.1 Melibe leonina | reverse complement strand
ATGCACCATTGATTAGTTATATCCATGTTCTGGGCCTTGTCATTCTATGCACCATTGATTAGTTATATCCATGTTCTAAAAGCATTTCCGCATCACCAGACTAGTATTTTCAATATTTTTGTTTGTTGTTGTTGACATTTTCAACATGTAAAATTCCCTATATTGTAAATTACTAGTTTATGACATCAGGATTTTAAATTTCCGCCCCCCTCCCCCTACCGAACATATGGAAAATAGAGAGCATATGAGTGCAGAGTAGAAACATTGGAAGTAATGACATAACTCCATATCAACATTCTACATTTTTTAAAAATCCTTTCAAATAATTCCAGAGTTAAATTCCTTTTTCAAGAAATTTGTATTTATTGGAGTTTATGACGAGTGCTTAAAAAAGAATAAAAGCATAGGTAAGCTGTGGCCAGTTTGTCTCCATCCTATGTGTTACAGTTCCGTTGTCTAACCCCACCAGGGATAAATATGTATTGTGACGCACATATATCCTGGAACCTTCCTGGTACATGCACAAATACTATACCAGTTTTCATTTCTCATTTTAATCCGAGATGGGTGTTTAATACAAAGTTCTCTACAGCTAATAACAATATTGCATTGTCTCCTTCTTCAAAACTAAACAAATATTTTCCTCACAGGCTGCCTGTCTTCACCTTATATGTGCTACATGTTCATCTACCAGGGATTATACTATTACATTATGTAAAGCACACAGACCCCAGCGGTGTACTTTTACATTTATAGCAGATTTCCTTGAATCTTTAAGTACCGTACTCAACAGCTCCTCTACGCACCTAGTTATTTCTCATGATTTAATTCACTCGTTAGGGAAGAAAAAAAGCAAACACCTTCAAATACAACAAAAAAGCACAAGCAACCCAAACAAAAACAAAGTTAATGGCAAAAAACACAAACAAATTGATGCACAATCTACAGACGCACACATAAAAAGCCAACCCAATACACCCAAACCTCGTCATACCATCAAGCCAGCTTTTCACTGTGTCAGATCCAGACAAGCTATCAAATATACCACCAGCCTGAAATTCACCACTAGCTTGCAAAATCTCACTCCAGATGACAAACGAAACACCCCTCAAAACTCATTGAACATTTTAGATACTCCATTAGTATTAGCCAGTGGAGATCACTGATACTAATAGTTCAATTTAGCTCAGCAGAAAATGAAATTCTTTAAGCTCTTTCCTCCTGGGACCTTCCTTTGTTATATAGTTATACACATATTTTTATTGGACAGCAAGTCTCGTTAAAATACTTTGTGCGTTTCTCCCGCCACTTGGTGATATAATGAGGTTTGAGAGTATATTTTTTCAAGATAACAGAACGACAACATGTAAAAGTTTTAAAAAAAGGGGAAAACAAAAGCTTCTTACCCGTGCTCATGGAGGCCAAGAGTTGTTGAAGGTTAGCCATTTCTGGCCCCAAGAACTCCATTGAGGGGCTCTCACAAGACGGAGAGGTTATTGAGGGTGATGAGGAAGAGGAGGAGGAGGACCAGGAGCGAACAGTCAATGCTTCATCACATAAAGGGAGGCTATCAACTATGCGCTGTGGGAAGACACAAGAAGCACGTGCAGCATGCAGAAAAAACAACCAAACGGTACAGGAAAATAATTAGAACGAAAGAGGTGAACATAATGCACAAGAAGGTTTTAAGTTTTACACCAATAAAAACTAATTTGAATTTAAGAAAAGCTGATCACAGATAAAAAGTAACAGAAGTCAAATAAACCAAAACAATTACTCAATAAAACATAGGGGAAACAACATAAAGGAAACAGAAAGGGTAAATTTGCAGTAAGTTAGAGAAATAAAAAGGTATGACATGTTAAGCAAAAGTAAAAATATATACTGAACAAAACAATAATCACGCCACCATATTTTGAGAGTAATAACACTGATTTTTTACAGGAACACGTCCAGATTGCGTATTTTTTAAATCAAATGTAACAAGTTTATGTCAAGAAGACTGATATTCACCCAACTGATATGGTCATATAAGAGCCTAGGGGTGAGTAGCCATTTCAATTCTGAGGTGGAATAACACTCCATTCATTTAAAGACTGATTTTAGTTTTTTTAGAATTTCATCCTCTACTCTTTTTGTGGGGTATATACTGTGGCAACCAACTTTGATGAAATAAATTAAAGTTGATATTAATATTGGATTGTCAAACAGCTTTAACAGATATCAGTCATTGATTGCCCTTTAAACTTTTGAAAGAACTTTATACCGCAAAAGAGTACCATGGTTTGAAAGATATTTAAGTATAGATGGTTAGCCTTAATCACACTCACTGATTTCAGGTTAAAAAGAGTTCAAGACAACTCTCACTTTAATCTATTTCAAAGATTTCCTACTTCCTGAGCTTTAGTTCTTTCCTAGATGCAAAAATATAAAATGGAAATTACATCTTATACCCCTTCTTTTTAAAAGATTCAAAATCATCTGCATGAATTTTCACTTATCCTCAATAGCATGTACATAAATGTACCAGTACAAGATACGATGTATCTAAGACAAGCGGTGTCATTATAAACACTATTGTATTACTGCACTACACTTTAGTTTGTTTATTATGGAGCTTTCAGGCATTTTTAGCAGCTTGGGTAATAATGTTTCTAGGGGTAAGCAAGATGACAAAATAAGTTAAAATAATGATTCGTATAATACAGGTTTACAGTAAAGTGAAAAAAGAAACCCTGATTTATCACTGTAACTGTAAGCCAATAAAACGCATCGATATTGACTTTGAAATGAATGACTGTGGGTTCTGCCCATAAAAGGAAATACCCTGAATTCCACCAGATCATCATTTTAGCACCGATATAAATTACGTTGATATTTTTTGTCTGATTCATTTATGAAATCGTTCTGCTAACATAATTGAAAGAGAGACAGAGATAGAATATAAGAGTTTCTTATATATGTTTAGTTTCCAAGTTATAAAAATCTTCCAATTAATGTTTTGGTTGATAAAACAGTATGACACATCAAGTAGAAGTTAACTACAAATATCTCTTTGATCTGTTTTATTTACTTTCTTTCTATTTATTGAGCTTTAAAGCATTCTTGACTAGGTTTTCGTTTTGAATGTTAGTGTTGTAACCAAAAGATAGACATTTAAATAAAACTCGGATTTAAAGATAAGCAAGAACGTTAATTCTGGAAACAGTTAAAACCTTTTGTTTTGTTGATATTATAAAAATGACAGCCTCCTATTTATTTTTTACACAATAAAATCTGCCACATCTTAAAATAAAACTTATATTCAGCTTATTGAAAAAAAGAATTCTGTTCAATTTACAACACCAAAACAAAAGTGATGGGCTGAATGTTTTTTGAGGACATAATAAGACAGTGCTTTGTATAACTCCCATGTGAAGCAGGTATGATTTAAAAAACAAAAAGGCACACTAAAATATTCACGATGAGAGACTAGGAAGAGGTTTGACAAAACACAATAGATTGAATGCTGAAAACAAACACAACTAAACACAGAACATGGTGATAAAACCTAAGAGTGAGTAGTCAACACAACATTCATGCGCAATCGATGAGATTTCAATACTGACATGCTGAGCAAGTCGATGTTTGTAGCTCTATCTTTGAATCTATGCACCACATTTAAATCTGTCTTAAAGTAATATTTGAGTTACTGGAGGCACAGTTGAAAAACTTTCGATCAGAGGACTTCTCAGGAATTTCTTTTTCAGAAATAATTCAGATCCAGAGACCCAATAATAAGTGCAAAAAGAGATATAATTAGATTTGAAAAATAATATCCTTTTTCGCCAGTATTATCATCCTTTTAGTTTTTGTATATCCCCCCCCCCCCCCTTCCAGGGCCGGCCTAAAAAATCATAGTTTGTACCATTGTCTATAAAAAACTATTCATATCACATCTTATCATCTGGTTATGCATCTGTCAAAGGTATGGTATAATCTTTGATGTCACTCTCATATATATTTATGGATGTCAGGTCATACAGCTGCCTGTGAAATGAATTACTATTTTTTGTCCCAGGTAATTTCTTAGGTGTACTGGCCAATGTTCCATGAGGCTGGTGTTAATATCTGATTTGGCACACTAAAAAAACTTAGTTCAAATATGAAGATTCAAAAACATGTGACTTGTAGACTTGTCAACATAAAAATATCTCTAAATTATCTTTGACCAACAGGACACTCAAATAAGGTCATGATCAGGCATCATTATTAGAATAGACTAGAATTCAAATCATTGTCAAATAAAAAAGTGAGATGATAAAACAAAACAAATATCAACAGCCAATCTTACTTAAATCAATCAGAATAAATATCCATAAAGCTTTCTCCATCATTTACATTCATCTATAAATTATACATGCTCAATCAAAGTGCTACCTGCCGCTATTCCTAATATTGCATTTACGAATTAACTGATTAACAACTGACAAGATTCATTATTATTATTGCATCTGATATTTCAGTCTTAAAAACAAAGTGAACACTTAAAATGTGGCTGAGTTTTTCAAAAATTATTCATAGGACTGCTTCCCATTCATTTTTTTGGGTTACATAAAATGATCATGTAAACACAAGCAAACAATCAATTCTTCAACACTTGCAGAATAAAACAAATGATGAAAAGTTTTTTTTTCTTTAAATCATAAAAAAAAGGAAATATCTGACAAAACACAACCAAATTACATGAATTTGACAAACTGCAGCAAGTCGTTAAGAGCTGTCTTTCTTTCTTTCTTTCTTTTTTTTTTTTTTTTAAAGAACAATGAATATCAGTGAGAATCATACAAATGGTCCATTCTCGAAAACCATCTCATCTCCTGGTATAATTGTAATCTTAATAATTTATTTACTAACTTAGATCAAGTATTTTCTGAGTTAGCCAGCTTAACACTTAACCACCTTATGCATTTTGTTAATCATAGATAAGAAATTATTTAGTAAGGATATTGAAGGAAAAATGAGGATAAATCCGATGACAGTTAAAACGGAACAAGAGGGAGAGTTATAAATATTGGGGCCATGTGCTAAGCGCCAGATTGACAGGAATGCGCTTGTTAGGGGCAGCGTACTTAATACGAATGAATACAGTAATAGTTAATCCTGTCCTTGGAGAGAGAGAGGTTTTCACAAGTTCAGGTGATTAAGTGTCAATGTCTTACAGCAGAAATGAATAAAATTTGAGATTCCTGGTTTTACTGTTGCCACACGAATACATTTTCAAAAAAAAAAACTGGCAATCACTGGAAGACAATGCAAAATGGGTAAACAAATAAAAATGATATGTGATATGAAAATGTCAGCACTCAACTCTGCACTCATAGCTAGCCACTAACTTTACAACTATGTACAAAACCAATAGATTGAATGAGTAAATAAAATATATAACATACTGTACAAAAATAAAAAGTGAACTCAAAACTGATATGACTACAACATCAACGTATCAATGAGTTTTACAGACACTTTATGTCATATACAGCTTTTAACAGACATGAAAATAAAAATGGGTAAGTACTTTCTCTTAAATAACAGTCAAGAAATAACTTGAGGAATCCCTCAACATATACAACTTAGCAATGTATGTTGACTTAAAAATTATAAGAAATATTAAAATATGGGCTAAAAACATTCATAACCCCATCACAAATCCAATTTAATATGACATATGAAAACATCATTTAGGATCACGACCTGAAACTATATAGACAGTGAGTGTGTTTTGTGATGAAGTGTTCATGGTATGACTATATGAATGATATTGAGAAAATATATAGTGCTCCTCTTAAAAGCTTCAACACTACCATGGGATTGTTCATAAAGCTTCATTTCTTGTCTCACAAAATCGGCATCAGTGCTCCCTACACACAAGTTAAAGAAGTAAGGAAATTTGCCAGGGGTCCGGGGAGAGTCTCTGTTAGTTGATTTATTGAGAAATTTAGGGCACTTTCAACAGCTAAGGTCATAAACGGTGAGTAAGATGATAGGCTAGTTAAAAGTACAGCCAGACTTGGACCCTGCCAGGGACGTTTCACAGAGTAGAGAGATGATTTACAAGGGAAAAAAATATCACCTCTCAAATAAGGTAAAAAAAAAGAGATGATATACAGTAAAAAATAATTCCCTCTCCCAATTACAAAGCAGGACACACAAACAGATGATGGCTACCAACAACATCAGGCATTATCGTCCGGGGAGACCCAGGATGTTCTACTGTAATTTGTGTAAAAAAATCAGTCCTCTAGATAGCAAGTGACCATGTCGTTTGCTACCACAATGTAATACAAAGGGGTTGACAATAAATCTGTTCAGACAACAGGCAGGACCAAGTCTAAGCTGAAAGATTAGAAACAGCTGTATGCATATAAGGGAGCACTAGAGAGAGTTGGAAAAAGTAAGATGATAGGTAAAGCCAAGAGGAGATTTAGAAAAAAACACTTTGAGAAGGTAAAAAATGACATGTCCTGAGAGTATGTTTCAAGAGCTTTGTACAAATCTGTACCATACCTCTGCTTTATGGCATTAAGTAAGTAACTGCCAGAAACTATCAATTCCCATCATAATGTGGATGATCTGAAGCACTGAACATACAAAAATACAGACTTCCAGTCAGCATCAATAAGGATTCATAACATTCAGAGTAGACTCAAACATATGCAATCGATACATCATCACTTCCCTTTCTTTAATTAAAGGCATCAGGTAGTTCCTTCTTTAAAGACAAATTGTTCACACACACAACTTTTCCTTCCAGGATGAGAAATAGAGCCTATAGAAAAACAGTCTATAAAATGTACATGCAAAGGTCAAAAGCTTGAATGAAAGACAAGACACTTCATAACAGTTAAGAAAGGAACAACAGGTTAAGCAGGGCCGTCTATCAGGGAAAAAGAGACAAATGAGAGTAAATTATTTCAAAGTAGAGAAAGCTAAAAATTAAGGTCTACAGTCGATTAGAAATCAAGTTGAATATTTTTTCTGTCAGTTAAGACTTTTTAAAACATCAAGTTGAATATTTTTTCTGTCAGTTAAGACCTTTTAAAACATAATGATAGGAGTATTTTGTCCTTTCAAACTTGAGCTCCATGACTGTCAAACTCATTGTTTAGATCTATCCCTTTACCCCATACAAATTGACCAAACAACAAATTAAATCAGCATGTCTGTAAAATTCAGTTACTTTGTATTCATGAGGCTAGAGAAGATGTAAACAAAGGGATGGGTGAAGATAATAGAAACAGCTATATAAGTAATTAAATTAGATCCATTTCAAATTGGAAAATAGTCATATCTTTTTATTTTGGCTCCCTTCAATGAACATGACAAATCCCTTCAAAGTCTGATCAAGATGTGTAAAACAAGAATCCAGACCAGACCAAAAACAATTTCTCTTCAAATTTTGACTCCTTTGGTCCAAGAGTGGCAAAACATTAGTGTGCCAAACACACAACACTCATTTAGCGTTGACGCAAACCTGAGATTGAGAGCCTTTTCTCACAGCTGAAGGGGATGTGTCCCTGACCTGGGTTCGAACACTTGCTACCACATTTTTACCACCGCTACCCAACTGAGAAGTGGAAGATGGAGAGAGCTGCTGGTTAGGGGATGTTGGGCCGCTGACAAAACTGACAGGGATCTGCACAGATCCAATTCGATGAGAAGAGGATGCGGAGTATTGGCCAGATAGGGGCACCTCTTTCCCTGAAGCCTGAACTACGCCAGATGACTTTGGTGGTGGCCATGGTTTTGAACCAGGACCAGGGGATGGCCCAAAATTTGGCTTATTAGGAGGAATAGGTGGCGGAGTCCCGCGGCCAGCAGGCAAAGAGGGCCCCTGTCCCGTTTTCCTCGGCAGCTGTGATCCTGGATTTTGTTGGTGCTGGCCCTGTGGTGACCCACCACCACTGACATGAAATGAAATCTTGCCCCCGCCATGGGAAGTTACCACAGCACTGGAGCCTGGGGATACATTGACTACATGAGACAAACCTGGAGCAGGTCCCACATCTACCTCCAGCCTTTCACCCACCCTACCTACAGAGGAGGAAGCACCCATCGGTGCCACTCTTACATTGCCGGTGGATGGACCTGGATTTCTTCTTGGCCCAACGCTGGACACAAGAACGGATGCTGCAGTATCCGGCGGGCGATGGATGACCTCTCTCTCTGGGGAACTGGACCCAATACGTCCACCATCCACAACCTTGGTGCTTGATCTGATCCCTGGTCTGATGGCCCCACCAGGTGGCGCTAGCTGATGGGATGCTCCTGTCACACCCTTCGTGGTTGCTGCTGCTGTTCCTAAGGGTGTTTGCTGTGGGTTATTATAAGGATGATTAAAACCTGAACTTACAGACTGCACCTGAGTAGAGTTGCTGTAGATTGGTAGATTTCTTTCCGTAGATTTTGCCGGCACCGGGTTGATGGTTCGAGCTGGTGAAGTAGAAGACCTAATGTGGACACTGCTGGGGGAGGAGCTACTGTTTTTTAGCTGCTGCTGAGCAGTCTCTAATTGTTTTGTAAGCCTGGCAATTTCAGATCGTAGATTTTTGGTCTCTATCTCTTCCTCTTGAAGCTTTTTTCTCAGAGAATCTCTTTCAGAGTCAAACTCATTATACTGTTTTTCCATTGCCATCTCCATTTTCAGAGACTTTTTGCTTTCTTGAGCAAGGCCCTCCGCCATATTCACAGTCTTGGATTTTTCACTGTGAAGAGCATTCTCTGCATCATCCCTGAGCTTGTTCTCTGCTATAATGTTCTCAATCAAATGTTTTCTCTCCTGTTGAGAAAAAATTATAGGTAATTTAGTAAGAGAAAAATAGAAGACACAAAATAGTCATTGAGAAACAAGAACTTATGGATTGACGTATGCATAGAAGCCACCCATTAATTCCGAAAATGGCTGGGAAAAAATTCTGCACAGGTGGGGTGGGTGGATATAATATGCATTACTACTATGGATCAAGTCTTTGTACTTGGCAGCATCGGAGGACAACATTTTTTCTAGCTTTGGGTCTCTGCGGAAGAATCCCATAATTCCAGCCCTGCCGATGTGATCGAGTAAACAATGACAAAACAAGTTATTTTCTCTATATCTTTTAAGTTCAGCTAAACAAGATCAGCGTTAATCATTAAAATGTAGGACTAGTTTAGTTTGCCCAGCGAAAACGTAGGTATCCTTTATCTAGAGGAGCAGCACCTTTGAAAGTAGAGAACAACTTGGTTGATAACATATTTTAACTGATTTTGACAAAGAAACATCAGTACCAGAAACAAACCGATTAATCCTTTTACCTTTATCAGCATAATGGCAACTTGTTTATGTCTTGCAGCATTAGATTTTTCTTCCTCCAATCCAGCCAGAGCTTTTTTCAGATCCTTCTCTAACTTCTTATTTTGGCTCTTTTCAAAATCAATCTGCAAAAAGATCAAACAGGAATACATACAAATTTTGTTTCCCTCTTGAGATAAATATCCAGACAAATTTTAAACTTCACACATAATTGCGTTGTCATTAAAAAAGTTCAATCAAACATAAACATGGCTTAAAAATGGAATATCAAATATTAATAAGTACTGTTTGTTCTTACGATTTTCACATCTTGGTCTTCCAAATCATTTGCTAAACAAAGGTCATTTCTAGTCCAGCAAATTAGAAAAATTTTAAAAACAATGTAGAAACCTAAAAATAATATATCATGGCAATTAGGATACAAGTTAAATATTTTCCTTTGAGGCCCTTACTTAAAGTATAGTGTAAAGTCATAACTTTGATTTTGTTAAACAATAGAAAAAATGGTTGAATTTTTTTTTAGTAATATAAGGAAAACCAGAAGCATTTATCTTATGATATTCCTATCAAAGCGAGTGGAGAGTATTAATTCAATTACCTCTGCCTTTAGTCGCTCTCTTTCTTTTTCTAGCATGTACGTGACATCATCCCCTTGGGCAGTGTCCTGAGCATGCTTCTGTTTCTCTTCCTCTAGCTCTGAGCATACCTGAATGAATGGAGAAAATCAACGCAGTGTGAATTCTACAAGTACCTTTGTGTGAGTGTGTGTGTGCGAGTGTCCATCAGACTGTGTCTCCTTACCAAGACAAAAAATAATAATTAAAAGAGAGAAGAAGAGAGCTTGTATGATGCGCTTGCATATGTGTGAAGGAATTTTAATGAAATTCAATTAAGACTCCTGTGCATGTGCGGTGTTGGAGTGAGGGGGGAGTGTTCAAGCAAGTGCATATGGACGTCTATTCAACAGTATCATTTATTGTGTATGGATGAGTGTAGGTGAGTGAGGGTGTGTATGTCATGATGCATTTTAACACTTGATGCTTTCCTTGTCTTGTCCCATGTGTCTCAATAAGTTAAAAAAAAGCAACTAAGACACAAAGACAAAAAAGATGACACTAATGCCATGGATGAAATGATCACATACAATAGGCTTTTAAAAATGGGGAAGATATAACAGACAAACCAATAACTGGCATGTCTTAAGTGACAACAATTAGTTAAGTTTATCGTTAATCCAATTTTCCATTGAATATCTAAATTTCAAGAAATAATTCTTTTTGCCCTTACACACCTACCTTGTGAAACCGTTTTTCAGAGCTTCCTAACTGTTCTCTCATCTTTAGTTGAGCTTTTCGTTGTGTAGCAATGAGGTTTTCTAGCTGTGCCAGCTGATTGTCATACATACTTTTAATGGCAGCTTCATCAAAACCTGTGTCATTTTTTCCCTCAGCGTCTCGTTGCAAGGCTACAAAAGGGTCACCGAGACCAAACCGTCCATATTTGGCTTGATACAATAACTGTTTCGCTTTTTCAGCCTGAAGAAAAAACAATAGGAAAGGGTCAATCATGAACAAAATTAAGATGTGACACTAAAATTGAATCAATTTAAAAAATAATAAGAACGACCCGAGCATAACAATCCATAGAAACAGGCTAAAAAGAGGGATCAACATCTCATCCTCCCCAGTTCATCTAAATAATGCTGTTTCAAATTAACTTCTATGATCAATGAATTTGAAAAAAAAAAAAAAAATCAACAAAAAAAATAGATACATCATAATTCCTTTGGCATATATATATAAAATCCTTAAAAATTTATACCTTCACAAGAGTAACATGTCAACCCTTAAAATCAGGACAAAAACAAAACACCTTCCTCTAGTGAAGATTCAAAAAAATTAATCATCTTCAACAGTGGCTTGAAAAACCAATGCTATTTTTAAGTTTAATGGAAAGTACATCATATGACACTTTACAACTACAAACCTTGAGGGTAGCAATACTTATGTCTCGAGCTTGCAGTTCACCCTCAAAGTGTCCCAAAAGACGCAAAAGATCTGTCTTGCTCCAGTCTGGACTTGGTTGCCTCTGTAAAAATGGAATCAGAGAAGCATGAGATTTTAGAAATCCATCTTAAACTTAAATCAATATTATTAGAAAAACAACAAAATACCAGTAATTGAAAAAAATTGATGTCAATGGTTTCAAAGATGGGAATAATGATGCCATTTACATACCTTAAGAGTGCTTGACTGCATTTTGTCAGCACCATGTGGGGCATCAAATCCATGCACTGCACTTGGTTTACTGAAATTTCTAGCACTTGAAGAAGCCATTGTCTTTTAACACAGCTTCAAATTCAAGAACACCACAGAGGAGACGAAGATTTTACAGTATTATCTTATCTCCATTGTACCCTGCAAATACATTTTTTGAATAGAAAGTCATTATTATTATTAAGTTCTGAATGACAACCTTTTTTGATGCAAAAATTGAAATCATAGCATAGCGCAAAAGCATAGCGCAATATTACTGTACACTACTTCATGACAAAAGCCAAGCCAAAAATGCTTACGAAACAATCTATGGCCTAACATACTGACACAGGCGTATCCGTTTTTGAAAATATTAATATGATTCACTATTTACTGAAACCAAAAACTCTTAATTCCGACCCTTGAAAGTTTCTACGTTATTTTTGGGGAGATTTTCCCTCATCATCATGATATGAGATGATAGCAAATGAAGTGGCTATGTACATGTTTCGAGACTCTGAGTCTAGAAGCACTAACAACTGTAATCAAAAGTCATATCCGGTATCAAGGGACATCACTTTCCATGCGGTTGAGTAGTTAAGGTTTCGCTTCTCACCGCAACAGCCGCAGTTTGATTTCCCACTGTTTTTTTCTAAACAGACAATAAGCCTTTAAAACAACTACCATTTCCTAGGGTTTTTTAACACAGTGGCTATTCTATCCATAAAGTAAGCAAGTTTTGGTGCTAATTTTTGGACAATAGCAAAGACACTTGTCTGTTACTGTATAGTCTCTATCTCTTTTACTCTCTTCTATAAATGGATCCTTCTGTCTCTATCCGTTCTGATGGTCGTTATGTTTCATAATAACGATACGTGAAACTGAGAACTAGCATGTATTTATGCATTCGGAATTCAAAAATGCAATTGAAAAGGACACCAATTTGTCTATTCAGTTGTTCTAGGGGTAAAATAGTGATTTAGAAGTCTACGATGTTGAGAGTTAAAATGGGTTTCTCAGCTGAAAATCAGGTGTAAATTTTCATCCCATTTTCCTCTATTCATCGACTGAAAAATGATACTTGGAAGCTAGAGACTCTTTTAAAAAGATACTTCCTTCAAGCTTAAATCAGCAAGAAACTTCGTCATGAGACAAGCGACAAATGGGAAAGGATATCTGAAGAATTACTAGAATGATTGCCAACATTTTGTAACAGCCCATGATAATCCCACTTTTATAGAGGGCTGCTAGACACCTTATGAATATGATTCCTTCACCTGCTTTCTCACATTTTTCGGAAAATTAACCAAACAACATAATCAACATAACCTATCGAGAAAAGTATACATTGTGCTTTTTTTTGGTTGTGGGGACATGTGCTTGTAGCCTGTGGGTCTAGCAGCACGTACGTGGTTGTAGCCTCTTCCTATGACAAAACATTTGGTTATTCAAGACTAAAGACTGATAATATGAAATTTAAACTAGAGCGGTATTGGCATTTTTGGCCGGTCGGGTCACCCGACCACCTAGCACAAAATTCCTGATTATTCGCGTTTAGCAAGCCTCTGCTACTCCTTGCTGTGTTTTCTATTTTTAAAAGAAGTGCTTTTGCAACATTTTAGGCACTTAGTGAGCCCTTTGTTTCATTACTTATATAAAAATATTGAAAAACGACACTGTGACCGCTTATCTTACGTAATTTACATCCAAACAATCCTTGCCTCTAAGCCAATAGATCAGCAGGAAATAATGTTAAGATCTATTTAAAGACACTTAGAGCAGATCGAATAGCTCTTTATAACTTTTCATTTTCTCCAGTCTCTTTTTCGCATTTTTGTGTCAATAAAACAGGGGTGGCCCCAAAACAAAAATTGATCGGTGCGTCAGGTTTGCCAGCCACGTCGGCTTTAAAAAAAATAAAATTATATTAATTTGGAATAATACTTATTGGAATTTGTCTAGACTTCCACCTATACAGTTTAAATATGTCTAAAATAGGTTATGATACACTGACTGGTCATTTTGGCTATCTGGGCCACCATTTTCTAGAATTGTTTTGACCTGGCCCTTGTCATGAGGGCTCATCCGGCCAGGGGGCGTCTGCGTCAGACTAAAATAAATGTAAGACATGAAATTTTGTTCAAATATCCTATAAATACATATCTAATATGAATTTCATGCATATCATTTATGAATTCAAGTTTTTTACTATTGATAATGGCTCAAAAACTGACTTTCAGTGACATGGATGGTTGACCCGACAATGGTGGCCGGGGTCAAACGACTGTAGTGTGAGGCGAACGGGAAACATAAATTGACAATTCCTAGTACTTTTAGAATTATTTAAAGCAAACTGTTTATATTATTGACATTTGATAGCGTGATAATAAAGTTCACATCCTTATCTAAATCTAATCTACATTTCCACAGGGTTGCCACTGTCAGCTGGAGAGGCTAAAAGTGGGCCCCCTCTCCAAAATTATTAAAAAAGTGGGCCGTATCG
>JAUEKZ010067383.1:0-12866 GCA_031471865.1 Melibe leonina | reverse complement strand
CCCCCCCCCCCCCCCCCCCCCCGCCTGCCCCTCCGCTGTGTGTGTGTGTGTGTGTGTTTGTAAGTGTGCATGCGTGTGTGTGTGTGTGTGTACGTGAGTGTGTGTATGTGGAAGTGTGTGGGTTGTGTGGGTGTGTGTATGTGTAAGTGAGTGTGTGTATGTGTGTGTGTGTGTGTAAGTGTGTGTGTGTGTGCGTGGCACATCATCACATGTTTACAGCACACATTGTCATGTTTCTGCCCTCTTGTTCAAATCATGTGTTTAGTGCTTTTAATCTGTAGTGAGAAATCTGCGCTGTGTTGGATCAAATCAAAGCATTGACCTACATAGATGGATGGAGTAGACAAAAGGCGTTTGGGTTATCCAGGGGGTGACGTGCACGATCTTGGCGCAGAAAATGAATACAAAATTAAAGTAAGTCCTTTAGAGCCTTGTGGCCCATGGAATCGTGGCTTATCCCGGTTTTTGTAGCGTGAAGCGGACAAATGGCATTGGTTACCACCCTCTGGATAGGACGCTGGTCTATCGCAGATTACTTTCCCCAACCCAAATTGTGGGTTGGTACCCATTTTACACCTGGGTGGGGTGAGGCAGTGAGAGTAAATTTCCTTGCCCAAGGAAAAACTGAAGTGCCACAGGTAGGAATCGAACCCAGAGCCCCCGGGTTGTGTGCTGCGTCGCTACCAGTTAGGCCACCGCGCCTTCACAGAAAAGGAATAGCACCGTAAAAAAACAATTGTTTACTGGCGATTAAAATGAGAGTATGTTCATGGCCTTGGAGCAAATAAGATTGTCTGGTTGTTGTCATAAGATAAGATAAGATAAGATAAGATAAGATAAGATGAGATGAGATGAGATGAGATAAGATAAGGTAAGACAAGATAAGATAAGATGAGATAATCCTCCCCCGTTCATTTTTCTGTAAACTGCATTGCGTCAAGTTAAAATGCTAACAACGACGATAGCATTTTAATAACGCACTAAATTAGGTATTTTAAAATACGGATCAGCTAATGCTAATAGTCACGTGGTGTGGGGAGATTTTCAACCTAGATTTTAGAAATAATGCGTGGATGGGAAAATATTCACCGAGCCCCGCGAACTGAATATTTCCCCTTTGTAGGTCATTATTTCTATTATAACATGCACTAATGGTCGATCCTATATAATGATTTAATACAAAATAAAGATAAAATATACAAATAAGATTTGAATGTAAAATAAACACTAAATGTTGATTTAAAAAAATTAAAAATAATCGAGTCGTGTGCATTCATCCGCTAATGAACTGTGACGTCACAAGGTGAAGGTCAGCGGTCATATATGAGAAAATTTTGACCGCTAATTTTAGTAATGCGACCATAAGGAGGGCATGTTCAAATAAACAATACGTAGCGCTTTTCGTCAGACTGACCGATGTCCAGCTTCAATATCAAGGAGCCTCTGACATACGGTCGGACAATCTATTTTATAACCATAATAAAAGACTTTTGGCCCACCGTAGCTATGATGGTTTATAATTTATGATTTATATATTTATTTATTTATAATTCTTAATTTATAATTTCGGTTTAGCTATTAAGCTATTATAATAGATTGTATGCCCCTGACGTCATAGCCACACAACTTGCCAGCAACCACATATGAGCACTTTTCAGCACCCACCCCCCCCTCCCCCATTTAATGACACAATGACAGACTGTATCCGTTGAAGTCAAATACTCACAACAAGGCGGCAATGCACTAATACACACACGATTGTGTGATGGTGTTTTTGGGAGGGAATAAATGGTGAACGAAAGTCACCTGATTGTGGACATGTAGTGATTGTAACGTCAAACATGATAACAACTAACAACTACAGTCTATTGTGTGTGTGTGTGTGTGCGTGTGTATGTGTGTATGTGTGTATGTGTGTGTGTGTGTGCGTGTGTGTGCGTGTGTATGTGTGTGTATGTGTGTGTGTGTGTTAGTACAATCCAGCTATTAATTGCTGTAGGTATTTTCGATCCAACACAGACCAGTCTATCGACATGACAAGCACAAAATGCCTTCACGAGATGATCTCTATGTTCATTTTTTTAATCCCCCCCCCTTGTACAAATGTCTGCGGAGTGTTGCAGGGTTTGGGTAAACACACGCACCATTGTCACAGGGCTCCAATCGAAGATGTCAGGAAATTGCACGACATGAATTCCCAAGCCACCAGGACACTGCCCGCACGCCCTCCTGATCTCAATGGACGGAGCCGATGCTAACGGTGACGCTGAAGGTCCTGGGTTCGATTCCCCCCCCCCCGACCCCCACCTGACGGCTGGGATTTCCCCCGGCTTTTTTTTGTTGTGTTTGTTTATTGAGAGTTCTAGTGCCAAGGCCATATAAGCGCCCATGGGTAAGTAAGATGACAGGCTAGTTAAAAGAACAGCCAGAATTTGAATCCTGCCAGGGATATTTCACAGAGAGATGATTTACAAGGAAAAATTATATATTATCATCTCTCAAAAAAGGTGACAAAGATGTGATTTACATGGAAAAATCCACCTCCCACAATCACAAAGCAGGACAAAAAACTCCCCCCAAAAAACAGATAATGGCCACCACCGACATCATGCACTATTGTGATCCAGGGAAACCCAGGATATTCTACCGCCCTTTGTGTACAAAAGTACTCAGTCTACCTAGATAGTAAGTGACCGTGTGGTTAGGTAACACAGTGCAAAAAAAGGGGGGGGGGAAGGACCATACATCTGGTAGGACGACAGGCAGGATCAAGACTGAGCTAGCAGACACAAAACAGCTGTGTGTATGCTTGCTAGGGAGCACCGGAGAGAGTGCTGGAAAAAATAAGTTGACAGGTAAAGCCAAAAGAGAATAAATTAAGAAAGCGACCACCAGAGGCCCTCACAAAAATGTCTTTTATCAAAGATCAGCAATAAACACATTGTAAGTGTAAGTTGCTTGAGATCTTGATAAAATCCTAATGTAGCTCCTATTGCTTACATGACAGCCAGTAATGACAGCATGGGTTCGCATGAGCGATTCCCCGGCTATTGGGTAGGGTATGGGAAAGTAATCTGTAATTGACTAGCTTCCGGTTCAGAGGTTGGCATTCATTGCCACCTTTCCGTTTCAAGCTACATAAACCGGGATAAGATCTAGGTCTATTGATAATTGTGTTTTAACGGATTTGATTTTGCTATTATGTAGATGTCCCTACAATGTACCTCGTGTGTAGTATGTGTCGTTTGAGATGAGATGAGAGAGAGAGAGAGAGAGAGAGAGAGAGAGAGAGAGAGAGAGAGAGAGAGAGAGAGAGAGAGGGGGGGGATGAGATGAGAGAAAAAGAAAAGAAAGAGGAGGCATAAATCATGAACGAGATTGAACGAGAGGAAGAAATAAAGGGGTTGCATTGAGAGAGAAAGAGCAGAAAGGAATAAGAGAGAAAGAAAGAGACGGGAAGAGAGGAGAGAGGGAAAGATAGTATAGATACACACACTCACACACACATACTCACTCATTAACTCACTCACCAACTCACTCATTCACTCACTCATTCACTCACTCACTCACTCACTCACCCCCTCACTCATTCACTCTCTCATTTACTCACTCATTCACTCACTCATTCACTCACTCACTCACTCACACTCACACTCACCCACTCCCTCACTCACTTATCCCCCCTACTAATCACACTAACTCACACCACGGCGGATTTCCTCTTCAACTCACCTGCAAATTGCAAATCATCCCATTTGACTTTGGACGGACTGTTGAAGTGACGGCCGTGGTGTGGATTGGTGCGGGCACACGTTGGCGTTGTGTACAGTCATGAGTGAGTTCCCTTGGATTTTGAACGGGGTGAGTACTATTGTGTCATTGTGCCCTGTTTTGTAACTTCACAGAAGCCACTGCGTAGCACGTCATAAGCATAATGACATGTTTTGTTTATGCTAGCACAACAAGGCAGTAGATTTCATTCTCCCCCCCCCTTCCCTCCTCTAAATGACACCATCACACATTTGTGTGTGCGTTAGCACAATGATGGCATTGTTGTGAGTATTTTGACTCAACGCGTGCAGTCTATCAGTCTGTCAGCGTTGAAGCAAAATACTCACTGTACAATTGTGTGATGGTGTTATTGGGAGGGAAAAATGTAAACACGACTCTCTTGGTTGCAGGCATGTTGTCACGATGACGTCAGACACAGTATATCCATTGCCATTGTTTTCCTTCTTCAAGAAACAAACGACATAGACAATCAATGTGAACACCTTTTGTCCCCTTCACTGTCGGACCCACACCATCATCTACTTGGTGTGTTTGATGAATACTGTCATCCGTCTAGACACATTAGGTTATCTTAAACACTCATGCATTGGATCTAGAGATTTTGGGATACAATGTTACTTTAAAATAAAAAACACCTCAAATAACCCAACAAAAAACAGTTTCAATCAGTTCGTAAAAAGAAGAGAAGGAGGGAAAATATTTGGAAGAGAGAGGGAAGGGAGAGAGTGATTGCACACACGCACACACACACACACGCGCGCGCGCGCATACACACACACGCACCCCCCCACACACACAAAATTAATTAAAATAATAATAATGATAAATCAACAAAATCAAAATTTGCTGGAAGAAGAGACCGGCAGATTACAGGACACTGTTTGTGTGCGTTTGTCTGGTGTAAGTGTGTTATGAGTGTTTTGATGAGCCGCAAAGGGTGGAAGCAGGGTCCTATTTCAGAGAGGAACTGCTGGTTACGCTGCCTATTTTTTCAATAGTTGAAATGGGGGTCCTATATCACAGAGGAAATGCTAGTTATTGAGATATTGATAAATTCTCTGCTTGGAAAATCAGGCGAAGTCATTTTCTTTTTCTACTCTCCATTCTCCATCCCGTTTTAAAATTTTTGAATCCACTTACAAACGCGCCAGGCTTCAATGGCTTGACGATGTGAAGGACATAAAGACAAATGGAGCGGCAGAGATCATGTCGAGTTTTACACACCAGCGATTCCATTAAGAGATTAGGTAGCAATGGCGGCTGGTCGTGGACGCTTACTCCTCAAATGTCCTAGATATCCAACACAATGGGAGTCGTTTGAAATGAAATCAATATTTGATGATATTCAGTTAAAATGGCACGATGATTTGACAAAATGTTTGTAAAAAGAGGATTTCCAGCATAGGAAAAAAATCCAACCCACTAAGACACCATCATCTCTCAAAACCACAAAGGAGAGAAGTGCAAACAAACAGTTGATGGTCACCATCCACATCATGCATGTAAACCCAAGATGACCCAGGATATTATATCGCCCTTTGTGTACGAAAGAACTCAGTCCTTCTATATAGCAAAAACCCTATAGATAATAATAATAATACAAAGTTTTCTAGATAGATATCACAATGTACAAAATGGGAAAGAGTCTGACATGGTCAAAATCTCGCTGTTCATTGCACTAACCTCGTCCATCATCTTACTTACCCCTGGCCGCTGATTTGACCTTAGCTGTTGAAACTACATGAACAATTGAACGCGGGAAACGAAATAAATTCCGACGTCAGTTTCATGTACCGTATAGAACATTTCATTACAAAAATAGTAATAATAATAATAATAATAATAATAATAATAATAATGATAATAATATGATAATAATAAATCTTTATTGTCCATAATATTGGCAATTTGTCATTTGGTTACATCGCTCGAAGAATATCAACATAACATGTATTATTATCTAAACATATACTTTAAATCCGTTTGTACATACATGCACATAGCAGCTTGAAAATAGAAGTGCAAAATGTTTGTTCAACACATATCATTGTCATTATCCGATTTTGAGCTTGTTTGAGTGATCAACCTAAACTCCTTAAGCTCATCTGGCGCTTTGGGATTATTTTCAAGTTTACCGTGAGTGACTTTACTTAGCCCATCTCAATTCTTGACCGACAAATTCTGCCACAAAAAACAAGTGAATGTCAAAATGCTGCCAAAAAGTGAATCAAAGATTTTCATGAGATTTTTATTTACAAGGAGAGAGTTAAATTTTCTCAACATGATATTAACCCTTTCACTGCGAGGTCTGATTCAAGCCCAACTGAATTATATGCAAAATCTTAAAAAATTACGTGTTCTTATACCAGATAAATCAGATTTCAGTGAACTAACATATCTGAAAAGCCTGATAATCAGGCTTTTGGCATATGTTATTTCACTGAAATCTGATTTATCTGGTATAAGAACAGGCAAATCTTGAAGATTTTGGTGGCCTTAGCATTGAAAGGGTTAAAAACTGTATCATCGTCTTTGTCGGCCATTTTGATTGACATATTCTGAATCCCTGTCCCAATTTGACTCCCACATCGGGCTAGTGTTCGATCCCTGAGCTCAGTAATAATGTGTCTTTTATGATATTTGTATTGGGAATTTTTCGTTTGCACTTTATATATTTCTCCAAAGTTCCTATCTCGAATGATTCTATAAAGTAATTTTTTTTAAAAAGTGGATCATCGTCTTACTGACCATATCATGTCGTTTCCAAACCACTTCCCTGGTTTTGAGACGAGAGGGTCATAAAACACCCCATTCTCAAAGAGGAAAAGCGGGCGGTTGGCTGGCATCTCTGGCGGGCACTACTTCTGTTTCTTCTCTTATGGCTTTATCTATCATCTTACTTTTTCGAGTACTCTCTCCAGTGCTCCCTTAACAAGCATATACACAGACACAGCTGTTTTGTATCTGTTTGCTCAGTCTTGGTCCTGCCCGTCGTCCT
Source organism: Melibe leonina (assembly GCA_031471865.1). Lineage (NCBI taxonomy): Eukaryota > Metazoa > Mollusca > Gastropoda > Nudibranchia > Dendronotidae > Melibe > Melibe leonina. The sequence goes on along the minus strand of JAUEKZ010067383.1, from coordinate 6,076 downwards.
AACAGACTCATGGTCATCCCCCATGTTTTATACTGTGGTAAATAACTACAGGGTCACTTGATATCTAGAAGGACTGAGTACTTTTATACACAAAGGGCGGTCGAATATCCTGGGCCCCCCTGGACTATAAAAGTGCATGATGTGGGTAGTAGCCATCATACTATTATGTTTGTGTGTCCTGCTTTGCAATTGTGAGAGGTGATTTTCCCCCTATAAATCATCTATGTGTCACCTTTTTTGAGAGATGATATTTTTCCACCTTGTGAATCCTCTCTGTGTAAAACGTCCGAGGCAGGGTCAAAGTCTGGCTGTTTTTTAAAAACTAACCTATAATCTTACTTACCCCTGGGCGCTTATATGACCATAGCAATTGCAATCCCCCTAAAACTCTCAACAAACAAACAACAAACAAACAAAAAACACAGAGGAAAAAAACTATAATAGTCTTCTCCGAACGTCTGGAGTCAACGGAAGATGAAACATCACAAGAAAAAAAGTAAGATGAGAGCCAAAGTTACAAAAGAAGCATCAGAAGTAGCATCCACCAGAGGCGCCCACCAACCACCCGCCTTTAATGTCATTCATATGAAGTGTTATTACTGGCCTTATAAGGGCTGGGTAAAACCTAAACGCACTTTTCAGGTTTATTCTGGCCATAGATTTCCGCTTCACATTAGAGTCCTCTCCACATTACTGACTAAATCCTTTTAGATGTCTTTATATTGATTTGACTGACGAGAGTCTGAACACCACAACGTCACGCAGATTAAATTTTGTCACACTCCAAATAAAATCTACGCTGCAGATATCTGGTTGGACTCAAATGTCACATGGGAGTCTTGGTGTGTTGGCCTTGCCATAAAATATGTACAGACATCAGATCTGAACAAAGCAATCCGTTAATTCTAAGCAGGAATTCTCTAGGCCTAGTCATGAAAGAAAGACTATACAAACTCCCATGGGTCACTGTTTTATCCATCCTTTAAGTATTCTTTACTGGAGCTGTCGCCATTTCTATGGCACCCTGCCTGCCACATTCGTTGTGAAATCATGCCACGCTAAACGCGAACAATGAAAGGATGAATTAATGATAAATCTGAAACAATTAATTTTAATAGATTTCCCGCTTTTTAATGTGATAATTTCATGTTCAAACAACCTTGAAACAATTTGTTTAAATCTTTATACTTTCCCCCCAACCTGTTTAATACATAATGCATTTCTAAAGGAGTTCCCCAAACATTTCATCGGAGGTGAGGGAGAAGGTCTGGTAACAACACCCCACACAGACTCCGTCCGACCAAACTTATTGATTGGTGCATCATTTGCTTCACTCACCCGGGTGTATAAATGAGTACCTATCAACCCATCTTTTCATGATCAAGATAGGGAAGTGATAGTCTTATGAGGATAGGTCTATGTACTCGAGAAATTCACCAAAAAAAACATACCCGCCCCAAGAGTTTGTTATTGTATTTACACAGAGACGGAGAGAGCTAGGGAAGGATGTGGATGGGATTCCATGACTAATTAACAGCAAATGACGAGCGATAAACATTCTGATAGTGCCATGCCTCATCTTCACAAACCAAACAAACGGTACCACAGATAACACGTATGTCAACAGGCAGACGGCAGCCTACACGTTCGAGCTGAATAAAATGCATGTTGACAATTTGTAATGAGGAAGTCATGGGTAAAAACTATGCTGTTTGCACTAATTAGCGAATAAAAGGATTGCAAATATCCGGTAATTTATTCATGTTTTGCTGTCAGTTCAGGTTTCCATCCATGGATACAGCGGTTTTAGAGCTTCAAGTTATGAAATAAAATAAAATAACTGTACAAAGGTTCTTAACGGAACCAAAGTTTGCCTTAGCAGTCATAGACACTACGTCATGTTTACATTGTAAAAGTACAATTTTTTTGTTTGTTTACCCCTATCCCCTAGCCGCCACTCTCCTCCCTAGCCGCCACTGTCCTCCCTAGCCGCCACTCCCCTCCCTAGCCGCCACTCCCCTCCCTAGCCGCCACTCCCCTCCCTAGCCGTAGCCGCCACCCCCCTACCCTGAATAAAATTCTTTGATGAGTGAGACCAATGATGGTATCATCATTAGCACTTTAAATTGTCAGCCATGCCTTTGATCTAAAATGTATCAATAGGATGTTAAATGGTTAAACGGTCAACAACCGACCAACCAATCAACCACCTACTACCTACTAACCAACCACCTACTACCTACTAACCAACCAACCAACCTACCAACCAAGCAACCAACCAAACCACCCACCCACCAACCAACGAACCAACCGACCAACCAACCACAAACCCACCAACCCACCAACGAATCAACCAAAACAACCAACCAAACCAACCAACCAACCAACCCACCAACCCACCAACCCACCAACCAACCAACCAACGAACCAACCAGCATACCAACCAACCAATCAACCAATCAACCAATCAACCAAACCAACCAACCAACAAACCCACCAACCCACCAACCAACCAACCCACCAACCAACCAACCAACCCATCAACCAAACCAACCAACCAACTAACCGCCTACCAAATCAACCAATCAACCATTTAACCAACCAGCCAACCAACCAATCGATTTACCAACCAACCAACCAACCAATCAAATCGTTGTTTTGAGAGTGGTTGTTGCCGTTCAAGACGCCATTGCATGGAGAGACCAATGCTATTTATAGATAATAACATTAGATACCAGTCACACAAAGACAGCCGCATTTCAAAATAAGTGGACTCTTCTCACAGGATAACCACGTGAAATTAAAGCATTAGATAGATTGTGTGTACGCAGTAGTAAAGGTGTTTAGAGAGCCCCATCTCATACCTACACTGTCACTGTCAGTGTTAGCAACGAGGCAAGTCTTTGTTGTCTTACTAACTCACAACTTATATTGTTCAACACAATTTCTATTACCTTTTCGTGTTCCATTATCCATTCGAGACAGACCTAGGCTTCTTATAGGTAGGTGGGTAGGTAGGGAGGCAGGCATGCAGGTAGATAGGTAGTTATGTATGTATGTAGACAAGCAGGTAGGTAAGTAGGTAGGTAGGTACGCAGATTGATAGATAGATAGATTTGCCTTTTGCGTGAACTGGGCGCAATAGCTCAGTTGGTAGAGCATCAGACCTTTGTGCTGAAGGTCCAGGGTTCAATACCCTTCAGAGGCGGAATTTTTTCCCGGACCAGAAAGCCCCGCTGTCGACCGAGCAGTAAAATGGGTACCTGGCCCTCCATACAGCATTGTCTTTGTCCCGCAAACAAATTGTAACACGTCTAACAGGCGCTTGTCTTGTCCTATATGTTTCAATGTTTGCTGTTGGCCAAGGAAAGTAAAAAGTGTAAAGCGCGATGAGCAGAATTGGTGGATATCAGCGCTCCATTTTAACTTTTAACTTTTAAACTGTTGTATTGGTCAAATGATTAGTTGTGTTTATTCATACTTTTCTTCAAATCGGGACTCGGCCTTTTGGCTAAGATCAAAGCGTTGTTGGGAGGACATGGAGTGGAGTTAGTTGTGCTCAGTATGATAAAGTGTCATTGATTTTCTGGGGGGTAGGCATGGTTCGCTAAATGGTAGTTTTACAACCGGGTTGCAGCCCCGCGGAGGTTTTTTGTTTGTCGCCAACCCTGGGCAGCTTTTTAATACACGCAGCACCGTTACAGGAGCTGGCACAGCAACGCCCGTTTGGGGGAATGAACGGAAAAAGGTACTTGAGCCTAATGTGTCAATAATGCCCATTACGTTAACCTCCCTCCCCCTCCCCTCCCTTTTATTCCCCTCCCACACCTCTGCTTACCTCCCTCCTCCCCACCCATCTCCGGTATTTACATAAATCATTCTGATTCTCACCCACTCATGAAGTTTAAGAGTAAATGGAATTAAAAAACAACTTCTTTATTATGCTTCAGAAATCGAAGAGACACAAACACACACAAATACACACACACACACACACAAACAAACACACACACACACACGCACAATATCTTATCCTGACACAAGGAGGCTGGATAAAATTGAGAGAATATGCAGTGCAGAAACGAGACAAAGCCAAGGATAGCAGAAAAAATGGAGAAACAGAAAAGACAGAAAAACATTTTTCCGGGATGGGGTTCGAACCCGGGACCCAGCTACGGCACCCATCGCCTGGCCGGCAGCACGGACGGCGAGCTAACCGCTTGAGTTATCCGCTCCCCTACTTATTCATTACACAAGGAGGTTGTAATACAGGAGGGAGCACGAACACTCCCTGCCTTCGTACGTCAAGCATTCAACAGGATCGAAGACTAAACCGTGGATAACGTACTCCGCTAAGCTTTTTAAAAAATTATCATTAAAAGAAGATAGTATGACATTATATAATTTTGCAGCGGCCATTTTGTGACGCTGTCAACACTCATTGCCAACGGATGCGACAAGCGATCAATATCGGCTTGCGTTTTGATTTTTACTCGTTCAAAAATTTTGCTCGGACTTTTTTTTGAAGAAGTGGCAAGGCTTATCCACCATTTTGTCTTCCACCCATTCGGTACTTGACATACGAGTCTCATGCTCCCTCCTTTAATGCAATGTTTTTGTCCTGATATTTTTTATCAAGCAATGGTCGCATGTTGTATTAACTCTCCAATTCATCGTAAGAAAATTATGATACGATATGATATGATACCTTATGATACGATAAGAATACGTTAGGTACGATACGGTACGATACGATACGAAATGATATGATATGATACGATATAATATGATAAAATATGATATGATATGATATGATACGATATAATATGATAAAATATGATATGATATGATATGATATAATATGATATGATATGATATGATACGATATGATATGATATGATATGATATAATACGATATGATATGATATAATATGATATGATATGATATAATAGGATATGATATGATACGATATGATATGATATGATATAATATGATATGATATGATATGAAATGATACAATACGATATTGTATGATATGATATGATACGATACGATATGATACGATATGATATGATACGATATGATACGATATGATACGATACGATACGGTACGGTACGGTACGATATGAAACGATATAAATGATATGATATTAAATGAAATGATATGATATGGTATGATATGTAACCGGCAACATCGACTCTATTGACATTCGCAAGATACACAGGCTACAAGATCGATATATTTTATCTTGGCAGCTCGTTCACTCCATAATGAAATCGTATCCGGGCCGGAGCTACTATAAAAGAAAATAATATTTTAAACCCATTTCCAACTTTCTTCATTTCGACATAAATTTGGGTAGTGTGAATCCTGGCCACGTCATAGCTAAGATGTTAACCCTTTCACAGCGAGCCCTGATTCTAACCCAACTAAAATATGCAACATCTTGAAAATGTACGAGTTCTTTTACCAGATAAATCAGATGTCAGTTCACTGACATCTGATTTAACTGGTATAAGAACAGACAAAATTTGAAAATGTTGGTGTCTTTAACAGTGAAAGCGTTAAAATCGGCATTTCAGCAGCTGACCTACCAGGAATTATGAGTCACGCTGTCGGTGCCAGTATACTGTGACAGGGTCATTCATATTCCAGTGAGCCCTCCGTTTATATCTGTGTGGCAGCACGTTACTCTTGTTATTATGACATTTCTATCTTTTTTTCTTTATCGTTCACCGGGTTTGTACTTTCCGCCGGTGTAAGTGTTTTTTTTTCGTGTTGTAAAAGGACGTGAATTAAACTGGTACCAAGCAGACAAACCTTCAAACTAAAACGTTGGTGACACACGGAGTATTGTATGTGGAGAAACATCAAAGAACTCTTTCTTTATAAAAACGTACCGATTGTTTGTGACCCAACTCGGATGTTGAAAGTCAAAGGTATTAATTACCCTTTCACAGCGAGAGTCGGATTTTAAACAAGCATTATGCAAAAACTTATGTATTCTTAGACCAGATAAATCAGATTTCAGTGAACTGACATATACCAAAAGCCTAAATTCCAGGCTTTTGGCA
>JAUEKZ010067162.1:0-16854 GCA_031471865.1 Melibe leonina | reverse complement strand
ATCTTACTTACCCCTGGGCGCTTATATGACCATAGCAGTTGCAAGTGCCCTAAAACTCTCAACAAACAAAACAAAAAGATGGTATTTCTTTCCTTGTAAATCATCTCTCTGTGAAACGCCATTGGCAGAGTCAAAGTCTGGCTATTCATTCTTTTAACTAGGCTATCATCTTACTTATCCCTGGGCGCTTATATGACCATAGCAGTTGAAAGCGCCTTAAAACTCTCAATAAACAAACAAGTACAGCGGAACCCCTGAATAACGACAACCCTTGGGTAAAACCTTTACCTCCGGTCCCAATTTTTTTGTTATATATTATCAGTAACCATTGAAAACCCCTGAATAACGACATAGTTTTCTGGTCCCAGGCAACGTTGTTATCCAGGGGTTCCACTGTAAACAAGAGACAAATTACATTTGTAATGTATAATGAGGACAAATAACTTCCTTTTTTGTGGATGTTTTAATGGTCATCAAGTCTTTATAAAGTTCAATTATTATAGCTGAAAAAAAGTCCTGGACCAAAGTAGAAAAGATACTGGATCAGACAGTAAATAAATAGCCTTAATTAATCAAAAGTATTAACCCTTTCAATGCTAAGGACGCTAAAATCTTCAAGATTTGCCTGTTCTTATACCAGATAGATCAGATTTCAGTGAACTGACATATGCCAAAAGCCTGAAATTCAGGCTTTTGGCATATGTCAGTTCACTGAAATCTGATTTATCTGGTAGAGCACGTACCCTTTTCAAGATTTTGCTCATTTGAGTTGGGTTAGAATCAGACTTTGCAGTGAAGGGGTTAACAATACAGTTGATAAAATCAAGCTCAGCTCATCTTTCTCTTTCATTTCAATAGAATATTTTAGAATTGTTACAATGGTTTTAATCCTGCATTGCCAGGACTTGAATTGAAGGATATTCTCTCATACTGTCATCATAAGGAAGGTTCATATCTTTTCTCTTTGGGGCGGAAGACTTGGATTGGTGATACCATAATATGCAACTTGCACAATATATCACATGCATGTTCTGATGTGTCAGACAATTGTGATATTCTCTAGTATTTGAGTTTTGTAATGAAAAAGAAGAGATACAAAAATCTATACATGTTATCACAGAGCGCAAGGAAAGTTAATGAGCATTGTATTGTACACAGAATTAAGACACTGAAAATTTCTAAAAAGCAATAAATTCAAAGATGAGGAGAGAATATTATTTTGGTTTAGATCAGTAGAATCAAAATTACTTACAATTAATAGATCTGCAATATCTTTTTCACAATCATAAAAAATCTCTTACTTACGAGTTAGGAAATTTTAAAGGCTTGAAAAAAATTGAAAAAAGGAATATATAAAGTTCCTTGCACTTTCTATATATATGTTTGGTATCATTATCAATGTTGTTTGGTGACTTGTGTGTTTGTTTGTTTATCGCAGAATGATGAATGAAATGTTACAGCTTATGATTATGAGTATGACATAATTCAAAGGCTTTTTTGTCATATTATTATTTACATAAAAAAATATCTTTTTTTTACACTAGAACTAAAATAAGAAAATCACATATGGAACAAGTGAGTCATTGTTTGATAGCTTGATAGCTCAAAGAAAATTTTTTTTAAATACAAATAATAAACAGTCTGATTAGATCATAATATGTTAAGTACCAAGAGGGCTGCTAATTTAAAGCAGTTTTTCGAGTCAAGTTACCACAGGAAATTTCAATTTAATGATTAAGCACAGTGAGCAGAGTGCAAAGTGTTGAGATGATCAAGACAGCTGTTGGGTAGATGGCTTCTGCTCCCTGGCATGTCACATCCAGGCTGATCGTTTGAGTCCTGGAGTTGACCCAGTTGATTGCCAGCTGATCACCTGTCAACAGTGGCAGAATGTTGTTCCGGATGTTTCTGTTATACTCATTCAGCCATGCAACCTGGAAGGCAAAAATCATTCTATGAATCTCAGTTTCATTCACAAATCAATCAAGTAATAATCTAAGAATTTATATTCTTTTTTTCCCCTAATTTTCCTGAATCTTAATTGTAGAAATTCAACACTTTTTACGATGAAAGAAAACTAAACCACTATTACTACAGTTTTCTTCAAGTATATATTGTTACAGTCATATCATTCTTCAAAGTATAAATCTCTTTTATAGGACTAGAGGTCCTATTTTGTGAATCTTGAAGAAAGATATAATGGTATTCCTACATAATATGTGCTGTTACACATTCTAAACAATGCACACAAACAAAAGACATCACAAGGAATGACTCATACTCATACAGTTAATTAACAAACAAGTGTTTGAATGGAAATAGAAATATAGAATTAGAAAATCAATCCATTAACAGACCTGCTTGCTGGTCATGTGAGAGTAATCAATTAGGTTGGTTTCAAAAGGCACAAAGGTGATGGCAGTGAAGTTGAAAAAGTTTTCACCAGAAGTCTTGTACTGAAATATGTAAATTCAATGTTTTTTCAAAATAATCAATTGTGTCTTTGAGTATTGAATTTATAAATGTGAAAATATTTTGTGCATAAGAAACTATTTTTTTTGTAAATCATTTCTCAGTGAAACGTCTCTCGCAGGGTCAAAGTCTGGCTGCTCTTTTAATTAGCTTATCATCTTACTAACCCCAGGGCACTGATATGACATAAACAGTTGAAAAAACTGACTTTAAAACTCTCAATATAAAAAACAAATGAGTACTTTTGTACACAAAGGATGGTACAGTATCCTGGGTCTCCCTGGACCAAAATGCATTATGTGCATGGTAGCCATCATCTGCGTTTGTGTGTCTCATATCTCCTTTGTGATAATGAGAGGTGAGGTGGGTTTTTTCCCGTAGTGTAAATCATCTCTTTTAAAATATTTTTTTCCCCCCCGTTGAAAATCGTTTCTTTGTGCCACATTTCTGGAATGGTACAATTCTGGCTGTTCTTTAAACTAAACTATCCTCTTACTTATCCCTGAACACTTGTATGACCTGAGCAGTTAAAACTCTCAACTAACAAACAACAAATGTTCTCTCTCATCGACTGTTCTGATTGAGGCATTTCAAGGCCTGTGTCATTAAACTTTAGGCGTCCATCCCCCCTGCTTCAATATATGTCATAACATGATGAAAAGCACTCTGAAAGTGTGTGTAAGTCCAAGTTTTCATAGCTAAAAATACGAAACCCAGGATGGCTACACAACTTGTAATTTGCACTATTTGGGTGAGGGTTGACTGATTTTCCTATAGTTGCATACAAATTGTATCATCAACAAAGTGGTTGATGCAAAATTGATTTATGTTACTTTCTTCTCCTTCCTGATCAAATGACTGACTCGGCTTAGTCAAATAATACTGTCAGTGCCCATTTGATGTGGTCCGTTACTTCTTTAACTTAAGAGCAAAAAATTTGGGGTTTTTTGTTTTTGTTTCTTGACTTCCCAGGGACAGCAGTTGATACTGACATTATATCTTGAACCATTTGTTTTCCCACTATATATACAATCATAGTCTAACTAAGAACCTTATTTTCCATATAATTAATGAAATACCTGAACTTGAATAGGAACACCTACCATAGGGGTGTAGGGATTCACCATGACGACAGTTTCTAGACGAATACCAAAGGAGTTGTCTTCATAGTAGCCAGGCTCTGTGACCAAAAAAAAAAGTTACTTGTATAAATTGATACTAGCAATGAAATAACTTAAACTGTACCTGTCAAGAATAACCTTTATTCAACAAACAAAAAGAAAATCAATTGACATTTGACACATACCATCAGAGAAATACTGATAGGCACTCAAAGGTTCATCACTGGAAACAGGTGAATCAACTATGGCAATTCTTCCGGGACCTGAAATAAAGAAGTTATTCCATAGCTCATTAAGTTTTACTAAATAGTTATCATGAAAATGAAAACTTTGTAATTAATGAAATACAATAATTTCTCTTTTCATATATATCCATACCCACAGTCAACAAAAAGCTCATATTTTTTTTAATTTATCCCACAGCTGGAAGCAAAATGAAACAAAAACAAGACTTGCTGACTGACTGACAGTTGTATGTAGGCCTACTTGACAAAGACAATGACAATGACAATGTTATCTCAGAAGCTAGTACTAGTGCCCTACTAATTTATACCTGAATTTAGTGGTGCATTCAGGGTAAAATACAGAGTGACTCAAAAAGAATATAGCAACTATCACAAATGTTATGTACTACACATGTCTCTAAGCTAGTGTTTTCTATTGCATTTCTTTTTAAAAATATGGCGTGATAGTTTTGCCATATTATTTATGAATATAACTATCTTTCCCATGATCTCTTACATACTGAAACAACATGGCCCTCAGCAACTGTTTTATTACAAAAAATTATGTAAATATCTGCAATGTGGTTTTTGACACTTGAACTCTTTTATTCTATTTTTCTAGGTGTGCAGCGGAAGAGAATTAAAAAACTATGCAGTATATGGCATAAATTCATGACTGAAAATGAATTAATTGTCATATTCTGAGTCTAAACATTTTTACAAAAGTTTGATGGTTAATTTCAAACATTCATGTCCAACCTTCGTGGACACTGAGGTAAGCTCCAATGCCATGGCCAGTGCCGTGACGATAGACCAGGCCAGCATCCCACAGCTCTTGTCTGGTAATAGCATCAATTTGGCGGCCTATGGAGAACAGAATGTCATACAAAGGCAAGATGATTCAAGGGGAAACTGACTAACTACGATTTGGTTCTTTCTAATCTATATATCAAAATGTGTTACAATATAAGGCCAGAGTAAACACTTCCTTAACTTGAAGATTTTCTAAAAATCCGCTTCCCCTCACAACCACCATAAACTCCTCCGCCCCTTAATTCATTGTATTTATATTCATTCTGAGAAATACCTCAATGAAAAGTAAAAGCAAAATTCCCTCTATTCATCCCCAAGGGTAAATTTGCCTCATAAGGAAAGATGGACATCCCATGAACCAGCCATAGTGCAGCCCCACAGTTACAGTTGGTGAGGTAAAGTTTTTTACTCAAAGGCACAACGTCATTCATAGCTTTTAGTTTTTGGACCGAACTAGTAGGATTAACTAAGTCAGCCACCGACTTTGTTTTTATAGTCCTTTATACTTGACAACACTTCTTTGTGAGTTGTTAGCTTTTGTCTACTGACTCTACATTCCTCTAGAACAGTCAGTGGAATAATATGCTGAAAATAACATTAACAGACGAAACTGTATTTGAAAAGACTTGATAAGTTATATTTTTTGTCTTAAGCATCTTCCTATCAAATCAAATCAAATCCAATGGGGCGGATTCAAAGCTGCTCTTGCACCATCTAGATTAGAAATACTCCAAAAATGTGAAGAAAATTTTGTTAATTTGTTATAAGTCTTACCATAAGTTCCCTCTGGCCATTTCAACATGGCAAGGTTGATTGACGAAGACAAGACTCTAGTGTAACATTCCTGCAATATGAATTTAAACCATTAATGAATTGTGTTTGAATGCCTTGAGTAAAACTCATCCCTACAAAAACTGAAAAGACATCCATCTAGGTCTACTTTCTATTTTAAATGAAAGCGGTTATTTGATTTTTTTTCATAAACATGTTTTAGAACAAAAAGATGTAGAAAACATTTAAAAAAAAGAAAAAAACATTTTTTTTAAATGTATGCATTTACCAATAGACTTTTAAAAGAAAAGATGGTAGGGGGGGGGGGGGGGAGAAGAAGTCAAGGGCAAAAAAATAATCTGTTTTATTCTTCCCACTACATTTTGACCATAATTTTCCTCATCTATAATCCTTGTCAAGATGAAATAAGGTCAGAGGAAACATTAGCTACACATAAGCGTCTCTCTACTGAGTGTGCTAAAAATGGACTAGATTATTCATTGAGCCTAAGCTTGATGACAACAGGAATCATCCATATTCCTCAGAGTGATCAATGGTACTAAATTTCCTACTAAAGAGATTACAATGTACTAAAGTGGGACAGAAGAAAAAATGTGTTACAGTAGGAGCCTAGACTAATACCACAATTTTATTTTACATTGAGTTATTTCATTGTTTTGCATGTTAAAAACTAACAATAAAGTTCTTAAAGATATCAGAGGATTAAAGATATCATTGAAAGAAAAAAAAGAAATTGAAAAATCATCAGAGGTAAGTCCAACGCACAGCAAGTAATCCCTGAAAATGTTACCTTCTCGTATACAGTTGGAGTTCCATAGTGCATTGTACGGGTGACATCAGTTGTCCCATCCCTGATTATAAAGAGATTTGAAGCCAGATAATGATAGACAAGTCATTTAACCCTATGTCATGTTTTTCAACCTGATCTGTACTGTAAGTCTGGGATATTTTTTTACCCCAGTAGTTAGCTATATGATGAAAAATATTGTGTGTGTGTTCGTGTATGTGTTTGTGTATGTGTATAATGCCACTTACGGTCGGCAAAGTTGTTTGACATCTCATCTTTCTTTAATCTCACTGCCTTTAAATGTGTTGCTGCATTCACACCAAATTTCAACATTGACTCCCAACATACGGATAGGAATATTCTATTTTTTCCCTCTGAAAGTGGGGTCTTTTATGACGCCCACTTCTCAAAAATAGAATCGTTTTTAGAAAGAAATGTTTTAGGAATACATAAAGTTGAAAGGAAAAATTACCACTACATTCACCATTTCCATTTAAAGGCATTTTGGTTTAGAGCAAGTTCCCTTTTTGCAATATTTTTCAGTGCATGTCAATGCTAGGCTGTTGAAAAGCCAATCAGTGTGAAGGCCTAACAACAAGCAACTGAGAGCATCCTAATTGCTTGCTTCTACATCCCCCACTCCCCCTCTTTCCTACGTCCCCTTTTGCCTGGCAGTCCCTCACTGTCTTCCCTTTTCGCCCTTGGTCAAACCCATAGAAAATAGAACTATAGAAAAAGGGTAAATGCTTTCAAATTGTTTCAGTTTAAAGACAGTCGTGCTCATACAAACAGTACAAAGACAAAGAAGAAACGCATACAATTCATTGAGTTCTTTACGGTCTATGACATTTTGTGGTTTAGCTTTTTTCAATTCAAAGTAATTCCACTGTACATCAGCTGTTTCCCAATTTCCCAATTTCTCAATTTACTTCAAAATTTTTTTTTTCATTTCGCCAACTTTATATCTTTTTTTTTTTGTTTAAAAATAATATACTGCCTTTATAAAAGTAAAAGAAAACAAAATTGAAAAAAAGAAAGTTTCATTACATAATATCGTCATTCTTTAATGTTACATTGCTGACAATATTTGAAAAAAAGTTTCTTGAGTTTCTCAGATATTGATTTGTACTCACAGATACTGGCCTCCAGAGTCCAACAAGAACAGGCTGCCTGTGGAGATGACCTTGTCAGTATCATTACTCGGCCTATAGTGGATCACAGCTCCATTTGATCCATAGCCAGCAATCGTTTCAAAGCTTAGGCCTTTGTTGTAAGTAAGAGCACTGCAAAAGATAAATAGAGGACCTATAAATATTGTTATAAAATATGATATGAGTAACGTTACAACTTATAATTTTGTTGAACTGATAAGAGCACTTCAAATGAAACAGTGATATCACCCAAAAATATTTCTAGCATGAAATACAAACTTATTCTTCAGTTAACGTATTTATCTTTTGATTCAAATTCATTTTTTTCTTTATTATTTCATCACATTTTCACAAATGCTGAGATAAAAATAAACAAACAAAAAAGTCTAAAATAGATCTTACCACAGTGCTCAATTCCAGTCACTGCCAGACTAATGATGCTCTACAATTACACATCAATACCTCAAATCTTGTCATGAAGAGCATGATTTCTTTACTCATAATTTTCTTTTTTTTTCTCTTTTTTTGGGGGGTTATTTTTACAAATAATTCACACTTACGCTCTTCTCTTGTCTAGCTCAAAAGCAGCAGAAACCTCAGTCCATCTATTCCCATCCTCAATCTGTTTTTGACAAAGGACAATACTTTTTAGAGCACATCAACACGTGAAAGAGAATTTCTTCATCAAGTATTTAAAAATTTTAATGCACCTAACATTCCTAAAATCATTGTGTCCTTTTCAAAAATCAATTTTTGGAAGAAAAAAAAGGTAAATAAAGTAATCAATTGGTTGTTATGCTACCGAAAGGTTACCTCTTTTTCCAGGAAAGCCAAAAACTTGATGAGTGCCACAGAATCACGATTCTATAAGGAAACATGATGAAAAATATATTATTTGAGAAATCAAACTTTTTTATGTAAGAAAGAACATAGGTTACTGGAGGCAATTAGTAAATCATCATACTGCTCATGATACTGGACTTCAATCAAAACCTGAAAGCTTCGAACTTTTAATGGTATCTTTGTTATCATTGATTTGGTATTAAATATAAAAATATAGTTTAAAAAAACCAGCTTACATAGGCATTTTGCATCCCCTTTCTCTCAACGGAATTTTTTTGAGATTTAGTCAGGGCAATGGGTGACTTTGCAATGAGGCGATTAGTCTGGAGAATTCAAAAATGAAAACTTCATGTAAATAGATTCAAGGTCATTGATTTGAATTGAAATTAAAAATTACTATCATGTTAACAGTGAAAGAGCTTAAAATGTGAAACATATTTACTATGCAAAATTCCATCTTCTTAAAATATTACATACAAAAGATAATGAACCAATGTTCCAAAATTGTGGCAATTTTTAAAATATCTAGTCAGTGAATCTTAATGGATATATATTGTTAAGACAGATACCAAACTAAATTTATATAATCGTTGAACCACAAAAGGCAGAAAGATTCACTCTTTTCAAATATTTGCTTTTCAAAATGCTATGTAACATTTGATCTAAAAAAACTTGACAATCAAATAAAGTTTACAGACATTCTGTATGAAATTAGTTGGGATAGAAATTCTTTCTTGTTTTGCGCTTACTGAAACAGCTGTGTAGACGGCATAATTGGCTTCATACGTTATCCAGACACGTCCAGTATTAGAGAGAGTTGTCAAATCGGATTCTACTTGAGCTTGGTCATAGTCTAAAACCTGTGGGGAAATATAACATGAAAATAGAGTCCAAAATATGCAGGGGTTAAAAGGAAAATGCTGCTACTAATGGCGTGGAGCATATTTTTAAAAGCTTCATTATTATATGTGAGCTCTGTGGTATAAGCAAGATGTTCCACAACCTTACAGTTAGTACGGGGAAAGAAAAAACGAACACTTATTAATATTAGATTGATGCAAAGTAAACATCTGATAGCCTGATTATCAAGTTTGTCTATCACTCAAACTTAACTGGCAACGTTTAATTGCAATTTATATAAGTTTGTTCAGTCCTGTAAAAATTGTGTTACTCGAGTCCTTGTCCTCTCTGCTTCTTGGAGTGGTAAACATCCTTAGCTCTTCTAATAAGTATTTGTTGAACTTGTAATAAAGAGAACTATGAACAGACCTTTTAAAAATCTTCAAAAAAACAAAAAACAAGATCATATAAGGAATGAGTAAGGCATTTTGTCAATACCTCAACACACAACCCACTCCCACTGCATGTTCCTGTATTTGATGTTGACAGATGTACAGACAATGTGCTATCGGATTGGTCAGAGTCAGTTGGTTGAGCCACCAGTCTGTTGTTCTTATTCAGAATATACAGCCTGAAGAGGTACACAAAGACATTCATTTCAATTTGTCAAAATAAATGTTGATTTTTGAAACTTGGTTTTCATTTTAACTTTGTAAATTCATATATGTCATAAACCACTGAGGTAATCATATTCGACTTTATAAATGTAAAAACAACTTGATTGTTACAAAACTTACCAGCTCTCATTTTATCATAAACTGAGAGAGAAAACTGATCAAAATCGTTTACACAAACAATCTGTCAATATAGACTTTCGCCTCTTTTGTACCTGACTCTGCTGCTTTCAACAATTGCATACGAAAGGAAAAAGGGGTTGTAGTCTATATCTGATCCTCTGAGATTGAAGAGCCCTGAAGATGAAAGCAGGCATCATTGAATCACAGTCAAAAACATTTTACTCTAATTATGATGATTTTACTGGGATAATCAGCAATTTTTTTCAACAATAAACAAATAGCAAGAATTAATTCATTAGCAGAGAATCAAACATTTTTGTTTATGTATATGCCTTATCATTGGCAAATTACTCAGGCGTGAGTTCATAGTAGAAGCTTGTTTCTTTAAAAAGTCCAACATTTTCTAAGAAGTTTTGTGTAGATACATCTATTTCTATTTGAATATCAATTATTAAACAGGAACTGTGTGGAAAATTTTGATATATGGCTATTGTACTAACTCTTTATAATACTTTTATTGTTAATTACCTGCTTTTTGGAACATCAAGAATATATTGTAAGAATGAGAAACTTTTGATTAACAATTTTAAAAAAAACTTGGGTAGAAAATCAGATTGAGCATAAAAGCCATAAAAGCAAAAGTCAAGTCATCCCTAGTCATACTGTATCATTAACTCGCTTATTCAGACCAAAATGGAATCTAAGTAATCAGATTCTTTCAGCCAAACTCACATGCAATTTCATCAAGACTTGTCACAGCGTACACATCTGCTCCTTTGGCTGTCATCTCTGTTCTCACATCAGCAATTTTGTCTTGCCAGGTTTTGCCTTTAGATTTAGGGATTTGAACAAAAAGTGAACAAATATACAGATTAAATCTGTTTCAATCTATATGAAAAAAAAGGATGAATTCTCAATTTCCAACAAATCAGTCCCTATCCCTTATTTCACTCATTAACCTAATCAGTCAAAAACAATGCTTCATCATAAATTATAAAATAACACGATTTGATTTCCCTTCCAGTTTTTTTTCTTTAATAATATGACATGTATTTCTTCCTCTTCTTCTTAGTCTTCCTGAATGACTTTGTGTGGCTTAGAAGTATTGCTGTCCAGTGCACATTTTAACTTCATCTGATACTGCAATATTTTACCTGCGAAAGTTGTCTTGAGTGAATTGACAGGATTAGTCGGCTGGGGTGGTCTGCCCGTGCTCCAAGCAGTGTCCACTGGGTTGACAGAGTTGGCCACATCTTTGAGTACTGGCCGGTTGCTGAGCTCTAACAAGGCATCACTCTTTTCAGTGAAGGAAGCTTTAGAAAAAGGAAATTGTGTAAAAGATATAGTACGAATGGTGCGTGAGTGCGGCGTATGTCTAGTTATGACAGGAAGTGGTGGTTGCTTAGCGCTGAATTATGATTGGTGTGATGTATGCACAGTGCAGTTGAATAAAATGTCATTTTGTTTATATCCTGTGTTATCAAATCTTACAGAAATGATATGAGGCAAAATAGATTTAAAGAGTAGGCCTATGCTTTGATCATAGAGGTGGAAAGAAATATTTTCTCACAAAAATGTTGTTGAAATTAAGAAGATGTATGCATCATCACCATCACTACATCAACAATATTTTCCCTCTCGTCTCCCACTCATCAACATCATCATCAACATCATCATCATTATTATCATCATTATTACCAGCATCATCATCATCAACAACATCATCAGCAGCAGTTGTAGCAGCAACAACAGCATCATAATCATCATCCTCATCATCTCAAACATTCAAAAAATGATAATTTCAAACTCACTGTGCGTAATCAGTGTTTTGTCCACACCAACAAATTCCCCTGGTGTGGACATTTCAGAGTTGATCCATTCCTCTATGGTTGGAGTCTCAGAAAGCCCTGGCAATGATGGAGATGATAAATCAATCTTACTATTAAACTGACGATAAGGATAGACAGCATTAGAAATGTTATTCAAAACTTTTAAAAGGAAATTTTGCTTTTGATCTTCTATAGAATTTAAGGCTTTCAAACCGTATTTATGCTAAGTCATGACAGACATTTAACAAGTGTTTGAAAAAAAAGTTTGACAAGATTTCCACCCAATGGATCATGATCAATGTAGCCTACAACAAAAATTATCACTAAGCAGAGAAATGCAGGCATGTGTCAATGTCCTTTTTAAAAAAAATGTATTTTGATCATTTACATACTGCATTGGTAATGTCACTTCTTGGGTTTTCCTGTTGTTGTTTTATTTTAATCCTGGCTTCTCTCATTGACTTCAGTGGAAAATTATTTTTGATGAACCATTCAAGACAAACCTGATTTCATGAGAATCCAGTCACAGTTGAGCACATCATCTGCCTCCATGTAATACCGTCCATCCACCCAGAAGGCTGCTTTGGTCTCAGTAATCACAGCAGTGCCTTAGGGTATAAAGTCATACATCATACACACAGTCTGACTCTGACACACATCCTTCTTCATCCATCCAAGTACCTATTCCTCATCCCAAACCAAGGGCTCAACAGATCATTGGTCGTAAAAAATAATGTTGTATATGAGGAGAAACACAGCATTGATCCAAAGTTTTTCTTTCGGTTCTGTGATTGGACATGTTTGACTGCAGGGACTTATCACAAGACTCATTGCTCCAAATGTGACCAGCAGAAACTGGATAAAAATATTTTACTTTTACAAAAACTCCTCCAGCTGCGTTATTGTAAATCAGAAAATTTCTGATAGTCGGGCTCCAACATTGCATGATGTAGTAATAAAAAGTGGAAAAATATCATAATTTAGGTCATATATAATAGGTCTATTATTTATATGCATACACATTCATAGCAATGCATACACGCTCTGTTCTAAATAACCCTCAAGATCCCTATCTGTTGAATCATAATATTGAGATATCTTATCACATATCATGAAAATAACCTTTTTTTTCAAATGAGAAGATAGATTATGTTTAATCAAGTGAAATTGGAACTGAACTTACCAGCGGATCCGCTAAAGCCCGTGATATATCCCCTTCTCTGATCATACTCAGTGGGGTACTCGCTCTGTGGGAGTAGATTTCACAACGACAAACATGCCAACAACAAGTGATGATAAACGTTACAGCAATGAATTCATCATACTCATACTATAAACCAAAATCATCACTATACTACCAAGATCATCTTCATCACCATCATTGTCACTGTTATTCTTCTAATAATAATCATCATAATCATCATCATCACCATCATCATCATCATCATCATCATCACCACCATCATCATCATCAGCAGCACCATCATCACCATCATAATCATCATCATCACCATCATCATCATCATCAGCAGCACCATCATCATCAGCAGCAGCACCATCATCATCATCATCACCATCATCATCATTATCATCATCATCACCATCATCATCACCATCATCATCATTCTCTTCATCCTCCCCCTCCTTCTCCTTAACATCAATATCATCTTTATCCCTACAATCCTTATCATCTCTATCGCCATCATCCTCACAATCATCAATATCATCATTATCTATCTATCATCATCATCATCATCATGAACATCATCGTCATGTCCTACATTGTGAGCATCGGCCGAGCCCACGATGAAGGCCCTCAGGTTGCGGCTCTGGATTGGGAAGGAGGCCATGGCCGTGCGAAAGGCTTCCAGGCGGCCGGTGGTGTTCACACGTGTGGTAGGGGCCACCTGGTGTGTGTGGGGGGGGGGGGGGGGGTGAGGAACAGGGGAAGGGGAGAAGGGACAAAGTGATGACCACAGTATGCAATGGAAATAATCGATACGTAAAAGGTGGGAAAAATATTCTATGTATACAAATTATCATTCTGGCCTGTGCTGAGTGAGGGATGAGGGGCAGGGGCAGGGGGAAAGGGACATAGAGATCCCAGTGTGGAATGGAAAGGAATAATAATAATAGAAAAAATAAGAGAAAAATATTCTGTATAATGTATATAAAATGATGGTTCTTGATGGTGCTGTGATTTTGATGACTTTCACAACATAAGAAATGTATTTAAAAAAGTGAAAGAATAATATGCAAATTTGATTGATTTATTTTGTTTTCCACCAAGTCTAATACTATATGGGTAAAAATGATGCAATTGGACATGTTTTATAAATATATATCTATATCTGCAGCTTAAAATAACAAATCACAAATCACAGAGCAATATTTCTATCAAGACTAAAGCAAGTAAGGGATCAGCTGAGTCTTTTATTTTGCATAGAACTGAACTATGTATTTCAGGTCTTACTCCTTTGAGTTTGCTTCAGTGTTAGCTTCCCATTGATAATTTATTTAAAAAAAGCATTGCTTGCTTTCTAGAACTAGAAGGACTGAGTACTTTTGTATTGTGACTCTATTAAGTCTTGTGGTATTATCCATCTATCTATCTATCTATCTATCTATCTATCTATCTATCTATCTATCTATCTTCTATCTATCTATCTATCTATCTATCTCTCTGTCCATCTATCGATCTATCTATCTATTATTATAGATATAGGATAGATAGATAATAACGGAGAGAAAGAGAGACACACACACACACACAACACACACACACACACACAACACACACACGCGCACGCGCGTGGAAGGGGAGGGGGTTGTCATTGAGAGAGTAGAAGAGGAGGGGAGAGGAAGAAGAGGAGGGGAGAGGGGAGAGGGAGAAGATGAGGGGAGAGGGAGAAGATGAGTGGAGAGGGAGAAGAGGAACGGAGAGGGAGAAGAGAAGACAAGACATAGAGAGAGAGGTTGACTCACGTCCCTTGGTCCACAGAGAGTACGATTGGCAAGAGTGGTTGCATTCGTCATCTGACATACCAATGCTGTAGACGAGAAAAGGAAAGAGATGTGATACATTTGAACTATTTTGTTGGAATAATCAACGTTTTAAGTAATAGTCAAAGTCTTTGGTAATACTGCATCAAATTTAAAAATTGACATTTGCGTTCTATGAATCGTCCGGGTTTTTTGTGTGGTTTTTTTATCTCTATCTTTTTTTTGTTTTTGTTTTTTCATTTTATTTGTCTTAACAGGGAATCAAAATATATCCGTCCAGTCAACTTTATCCTAATGGTTGAGACCTCATTATGCATTGTTGTAAGTCTCCGTCATAGACGGAATTTATAATAGGGTAATACAAAACACTCGGTGTGAGACAAACCAGAACAATGATTGTAATCACTTCTTCTTAATGTAAATTTCAGACATATAAACACAAAGTGGATGTAACTTTTATGTTTCGAGTACAAAAGGAGAGAGGCTGAAATGTTATGTCTTGTTTTTGTATTCTACCAAAGCCTCTGCATAATGGGTTTTTTGTTTGTTTGTTTATTGAGGGTTTAATGGCGCCACGACACACGAGGGTCATAGAGGCGCCTGATAATGGGTTAATAACCCTCCCCTTCACTGTGTTCGGGGATGGTGTTTTTGTTTCTTTTCTTTTTTTTGGGGGGGGGGGGGGGTCATGTTAACATTATTAAGCATTCGAACCCCCGACCCATCGACTCCGAGGCAGATACCCAACCTTTGAGACAAATGGATTTAAAAGACAAACCAGCATACGAATATAGGGGATAGCGGAGAAACCTGTCCTTCTTTTTCTTCTTCTACTTCTACTACTACTACTACTACTACTACTACTACTACTACTACTACTACTATTACTACTACTACTACTACTACTACTACTACTACTACTACTACTACTACTATTACTACTACTACTACTACTACTGCGACTATTACTTTCTGCTACTACATTTACTACTACTACTACTACTACTACTACTACCACTGCGACAATTACTTTCTACTACTACTATTACTACTACTACTACTGCGACTATTACTTTCTACTACTACTATTACTACTACTACTACTACTACTACTACTACTACTACTACCACTGCGACTATTACTTTCTACTACTACTATTACTACTACTACTACTGCTATTACTACTACTACCACTGCGACTATTGCTTTCTACTACTACTATTACTACTACTACTACTACTATTACTACTAATACCACTGCGACTATTACTTTCTACTACTACTACTACCACTGCGACTATTACTTTCTACTACTACTATTACTACTACTACCACTGCGACTATTACTTTCTACTACTACTGTTACTACTGCGACTATTACTTTCTACTACTACTATTACTACTACTACTACTACTACTACTACAACTACCACTGCGACAATTACTTTCTACTACTACTATTACTACTACTACTATTACTACTACTACTTCTACTACTATTACTACTACTACTACTACTACTACTACTACTACTACTACTAGTACTACTACTACTACTACCACTGCGACAATTACTTTCTACTACTACTATTACTACTACTACCACTGCGACTATTACTTTCTACTACTACTATTACTACTGCGACTATTACTTTCTACTACTACTACTACCACTGCGACTATTACTTTTAACTACTACTATTACTACTACTACCACTGCGACTATTACTTTCTACTACTACTGTTACTACTGCGACTATTACTTTCTACTACTACTATTACTACTACTAACACTGCGACTATTACTTTCTACTACTACTATTACTACTACTACTACCACTACGACTACTACGAGTAGTACACTACTACTACTACTATTACTACCTACTCCTTTTTCTTCCAGAGAGACAGAGAGAGAGAGAGACAGAAAGAGAGAGAAAAAGAGAGAGAGCGAGTAAGAGAGAGAAAGCGAGAGAGAGAAAGAGCGAGAAAGGGGGGGGGGGGGGGAGAGATCGGGTGAAGGGTGTCATGGGAGAAAAAATAGAATTAAGAACAAAACAAATCAACGGAACTTTGATAAATATGTCTATAATAAGGATGTCATAAATCGCGGGCGTGATAGAACAGGGGCGTATCATATGATACGCCTTTGTCACCCCCTTGTCTCAGCTACGTGTTTTA
>JAUEKZ010066831.1:0-16862 GCA_031471865.1 Melibe leonina | reverse complement strand
GAGACAGAGCGAGAGAGTTAGAGATATAGACTGAGAGAAAGAAAGATGGAGACATATAGGTGGAAGAAGATTGTAAGTATTTCGTAACTCGTGACAAGATTTTCCTCCGATAAAGCGAATGATTGGTGGAGACCTCGGAGGCGAAACTTGTGTAACTTATTAGTGGACGCAGGCATCCAATGTACAATGCAACACTCAGATCGAATCCGATCGTCGTCATGAGGGAAGTGCCTGCTGGGTAATCTCCCTGACAGTCTGGATGGTGCATTCTAACGCGGCAGCCACGTTCTCAAACACAGGAACACCTTCACGACTACACAGGTCACTCAAATAAGCTCGCCCTCGACTGTAGTCCTTGAAAGCTCTGTCGCTAATCTGTGGACAAAAACAGAAAAGTCTATTTACGACAGCCTTGGGAGTTAAACCTTTCACAGCCAGGTCTGATTCTTGATTCTAGCCCAACGGAATATGCAAAATCTTTAAAATTAAGGTGTTCTTAGACAAGATAAATCAAATTTCAAATTTCAGAGAATTGACATAAGCCAAACGCCTGAAATTTAGCAAATGTAAGTCCACTGAAATATAATAGGTATAAGAACAAGTTAATGTTGAAGATTTTGATCTAGTTTGAGAAATGCCTTAGCATTGAAAAGGTTAAACATGCACAATACAGGACTTTTATCAGGTGGGCCTGAAAACATATTTCAGGACTTTGTGCTCCTTACAAAATTTACAGACCACACTGCAATTGAACAATCTTTTCATTAAAGTCTCATATAGTTTGTGAGCTTTTAAAAATAACCTACATCTATAAAAAAAAATATACCATTCCACAGAAAACCCAAAAAGAGTTGCATCAAATTCAGCATAAGCATTTCATTATTATTAATTTTTTTAAAATTTCCATTCCATCTATTTATAAACAGAACAAAAAAAAAAAATCAAATTCCAGGAATTCCCCTGCTACCCAGGGTATTCCCCTGTTCCGGGTATTCCCGCTCACCTCCTCCCCTGCCACTGTGTAGCTGGGATGCAGCTTCTCCAGACACAGAACCACTTGGCAGCCTTTGCCTATGTAGTAGCTGGCCTGCTCACCGGGCAGAACAAATAGAAAATAGAGAAAGAAAAACAAACAACATACAATAAATGTAAAACTTATCGACGTCTTTTATAAATCATCCTATATCACCATATAAAAGATACCTCTGTGCAGCCTCTGTGGCCTAGTGGGTAGGCAGTTGGCCTTGTGGCTCAAAAGATCGCTGGTTCGAATCAGTCATGCAACGCGGCAAAGTTGGTGAGCCCACATCGCTACTACTACTACTGGGTAAGGCATTGAGTCTCCATTAAATAGCAGAGTGTGTTTGTGTGTGTGGGGTGTGTGTGTTTGTGTGTATGTGTGTGTGTGCGATGTGTGTGTGTGTGTATGATAAGTAAGTGTGTGTGTGTGTAAATAGAGAATTTTGAAATTCTTCACTATAAAAAAAAAAACCCCCGAAAAAACCAACAACCTCCAGATTTTGTTTAAATTTGACAGTCCCTGACTATTGTAGTCTCCAATGTTCAATGTCATTTCTCTGTGTTTTTTTTTAGATATTGTATTTTGGCACTTTGAGCCTGTTGTAAACGGGGTAAAGCGTGTTAGTAGAACTTTGTATTATTATTATCATCATCATCATATAAAGGAGTAAAGAAATTGTCTGTCTCAAAAAAATGGCTCTGGTCTACCAACTATCTGGCATTTCCTCATCAACAGAATAGTGTAGTTTAAAATTTGGAACAATTTACAATACAAATCTAAAAGTACACCCTCTCTGGACAAATTTAAGGTTATGATTGATAAAAACTTGGCAATGTGCGTTATGTTTATGACTAACCATTTTGAACCTGCGGATTCTTCTTTCAATTTCATTACTTTTTGTTTTGTTTTCATAAGGTTCCTATAATATCTATTCCATTTTGTTTGAATTTGTAATAGTATTAGCTCTATTTTCAAAATGCAATTCTCCAAGGGATTTTAAAGACCCCCAGCTGACTATATGCTCTGTAAATATGATACGGTATACGAGTGTCTCATACCTCCACCATGGCCCCGATGGCTCTCGTCTCGTCTGCGATGACGTAGAGAAGCAGACGACACTTCTCCCTCTCCGACGTCTGCATGGGAATCAGGTGTTCACTCCAGGACGTCACCGATGGATTCATGTACGACATTCCCGCACGTCTACATGAAAAAAAATTAAAAAATAAAAACAAACGTAAAACACTATAAATACATGCCACATAATCATCATTTTCAGACATGAGGATTTTAACATGCGAGGATTTAAAAGAAATTTTGTTCAAGAAGTGTTTTAAAAACCTAAAACTATAAGTCTGCTACACTAGAATCATTAATTCTGATTTACTACACTTATAGAGTATTTCTTAAAGTTGTAGGATGGAACGGATCGTATTTTTAAAGGCCTCAATGTTATTTATGAGCTTTGAGGTTTGTAGACAATCTGCACTAAATGAATGGAATGAGGCCCGGGCATTGCAAATATACACGCACGCACACACACACACATATACATACATACATACATACACAAACACACACTACACATATACACATACTACACACAAACAAACATACACACAGATACTACCCACAAACATACACACACACACACACATACACACATCTACGCAAACACACATAGCCACGTACACACACACATACATACACACACACACATACATACACACACACACGTACACACACAGAGAAATATACACACACACATACACACACACACACACGTACACACACACACAGCCACAAAAAATCCAGGGGCTTTTAAATACTTCCAACCAATATACTCAGTAAACATGATATGAAATGGCAAAGTCAGAGCCTGTGTGTGATTACTTGAGCAAGGGAATGGCCACGTCCTCCCTCCAGTTCCTTCCCCCACAGCTCCCCCCCAGGAACACGTCGTAAATCTCCTCCTCCACCGTCGGGCTGGATTGGATGCTGCTGTTCAGTTTACCTGGCAAGCACACAGAGTGACATCAAGAAATACGTGAGACACGCTACATAATGATAATGACAATAGTAATGATAATGATAATAATAATCATGATAATAAAAGTAATAATAATAATAATAATACCGGGCACAAATCTACATACTAATGGCGGTATGGGAAATTTCGCGAGCAATATATTCTCGAAAACGACGCTACATAAAGATTCGAAATTTGACCAGTAGCCATAACATTAAATGTAGTAATCCGGTAATTTTATTGTAAGAATTAGATCAAAAAGACTTTTATTAAACTAATCTTATTCATTTTCATTCCGATCCGTCGATTCTCTGCAGACATTGGTTTCACCTCGGCTAACATTAGCTACTTTCGCAATCCGGCAGGAACCAGTGTTGCCAGCCTTTGCTGTGAAAGGGTTAATCAAAGTGCGTACTGCTTGTATTCTCAATGCGATGCAGCACTGTAATAAGATAAGTGACTATAATTTATAATCATTATTATTTCATGATATCAATCAATAAACGAATAGAGATGTTAACACTTTCACTGCCAGAGACACCAAAATCATCAAAGTTTGTCTGTTCCTTATACCAGAGAAATCAGATTTCAGGCTTTTGGCATTTGTCAGTCCACTGAAATCTGATTTATCTGGTATAAGAACAGGCAAGTTTTGAGAATTTTGGTGTCCTTAGCAGTGCCATTACAGATGTGAGCCAGTCAGCCAGCCAATTGGCAGATAGGCAAGTCATTGGGATCAGCTAGTTTGATCAAACTTTTTAGTTACATGAGCCTCCAAAAATATCTTCACACACTTGTCACTTAGAATAATTCGATTTCTATCATCAATTAAAAAATCTCTCTGTGCGTTGAAACGGTTGTAAGTGTTGATCTAAGTAGGAGAAAATATTTGTTTTCATTTTCAGGTATTAATTTGATACGTATACTCTTTATTTAACCAATGGCAAAATTACAGCAAGGGACGAATTGTAAAAATAAATAATCAAAGCAATAAAAGTGGATGATAACACAAAAATACAGTGGGATGGTATAGTTCCTTCTATCTAATATCTTGTTGTCATATCATGAAACAGAGAATCATAAATTCTCTATCAACTACAGTTTACTAATATTGCATGACTTAAGTTTTAAGATATCAATTCAAAATCACATTGGTTTTTTTTCTATTTGTTTTAAATAAAGATTTCAGAAGTTACAGAATATTGATTTTAAAATATAAATTGTAAATTATGGAAAGAATGACTGAAAAAAAAACCTCAAAGAAAATAATTTTGAACAATTTCTTCTGAATAGAACAAATTGACCCTGATTACCCATTTTATCTTTTATATCATGAAGATTCATTTCAATACCAATCATAAAGAGTGATAGATACATAACATTCAAACAGAAAATAAGCTAAGGAGGAAGGGGGTTAATGAATAGATAGACAGACAGACAGACAGACAGACAAACAGACAGATAGATAGATAGATAGATAGATAGATAGACTGACAGACAGAGAGATATATAGATAGATAGATAGATTTATAAATAGATAAATAGATAGATAGATGGATGTTTGGATGGATGGATAGATAGACAGATAGATAGAGAGATAGATGGATAGATAGATAAATGGATGGATAGGTAGATAGGCAGATAGATAGATAGATAGATAGATAGACTGACAGACAGAGAGATATATAGATAGATAGATAGATAGATAGATAGATAGATAGAAAGAAAGACTGATATCCCCAACTTTATTAGTGTGTCAAAACACATTGTGAGTGTGTGATATATGCTTCATACAGATTTTGTTATAAAATAAATTGTAAGGTCATAATCAAACATAATATTATTGTTATGGTTATAGAAGTGCACTACACGCCAAAACCAAGTGCAAACCACTGATTAATTCACATCCAATGCAGTCAGTAATAGTAGATCACAGTAGTGGTAGTAGTGGTAGTTGTGGTAGTAGCGGTAGTAGTCGTATCGGTAGAAATGGTACGGTTAACACACTGAAAAGGTGAACACTCTTTAAAGGTAAACACTCTTTAAAGGTGACCACTCTGAAAAGGTGAACACTCTTTAAAGGTGAACACTCTGAAAAGGTGAACACCATGAAAGTGAACACCATGAAAGGTGATTACTCTGAAAAGGTGAACACTCTGAAAGGTGAAATCTACGTTCAAAGTGGAGTGGATATATTTGTTTGAACAGCTACAGGAGAGCGAAACAAAACAAAAACGTCGCCTGATATTACTAGAGGAGCTAAGCAAACATGTTCCACTACCGAGGAGCCAGACAAAGGGGGCGGCCATTTTGGATACGATGGTGTTAGCCAGACTGGGTCTCTGTGGGAAAGAGAGGAGGAAAGAAACGAAAAACGAAATAAGAATTCTATATAGAGAGTTTATATTAATACCATAGAGTTTATATATATATCTAACATTTGAAGCTGACTTTACACAATATAAAATATGCATTAGTATCAGTATCAATTTCCCTTTTATAGACTGTATGCTTTGAGTCAAAATACTCACAACAATGACCACACTGTACTAACACACACAGTTCTATAGACTGTATTATTTGAATTATGTACCAGAAAAAAATTAATAAAAAATAGAACTCCACCACATTCTCTTCTCAAAATCATTCTTCAGGATAACACAAATCATGCTTACTCTTCGCCTGAATTCAGTAACAATGGCGCAGAACTCTTCAAAGCTGAAGTCTGGTTTGTGTGGACACTGGTGATTCAGCCAGGAAGTGCTGAAATCCTGACCCGTGCAGCAACGATAACCCAGCCGGAACTAAAACACAAAGCACACGTAATTACTAATATAAGATTTAACACTTTTAATGCTAAGGATATTTCTCACAACTTCTAAATAAATGCAACAAAATCTTCAAAATGTACAAGTTTTTATATCAGATAAATCACATTTCAGTGAACTGGCATATTTATGTCAGTTCATTGAAATCTGATTTATCCACTTGTACATGTTGAAGGTTTTGCATATTTCTGTTAAGTTAAAATTGGACCCCACTATTAAAGGGTTACCCTTTATTTCAAAGAGAGAACAAATTTTAAAAAATTAAAATTTTTTTTTACTACGATTCAGAAAAGAGTCTCTCCCCCTCCCACCTCCAAGCATAAAAGAAAAGAGAGACATATGCTTTTTCAAATAGGCACAGTGTCCCTTGGTGTATTCAAAGACGAGGAATGGGATGTGGGCATAGTAGTGGTGTCCACTACTGCCTTTGCAATATTAACCCTTTCAATGCTACGGTTATTATTGTTAAGCTGCTAACTAGATGTCAAAATCTTGAAGATTTGCCGGTTCTTATAAGTAAGTAAGTAAGTAAGTCCTTTAGAGCCTCATGGCCCATGGATCCGGAGCTTATCCCGGTTTTTGTAGCGTGAAGCGGACAAATGACAATGGCTGCCACCCTCTGGATAGGACGCTGGTCTATCGCAGATTACTTTCCCCAAACCAAATTGTGGATTGGTACCCATTTTACACCTGGGTGGGGTGAGGCAATTGGAGTTAATTTTCTTGCCCAAGGAAAAACCGAAGTGCCCCTGGGGAGCCCCCGGGTTCTGTGCTGCGTCGCTACCAGTTAGGCCACTGCGCCTCCATTTGCCGGTTCTTATACCAGATAAATAAGATTTCAATGAACTGACATAATATGCCAAAAGCTTGAATTTCAGTCCACTGAAATATTATTTATCAGGTATAATCAATAAGACATTATTTTTCAAGATTTTGTACAGTCTGTTTGGTTAGAACTAGACCCGGAAGTCAAAGGGTTAAATTGACATTTACTTTCTACCACAGCATTCCCACAGTCTGACTTCTTCTCATCCACTCAAACCTGTCACTAATTGCATTATAAATCAACACTTACATCCTCTTTACTCATCCGTCCTTCAGTCGTTCCGACGATTGAGTTGAAAGACTCCCTCAGTTTCCTGAAAAAAAAAGACGCGAAATAAAGCTCATAAGAATAAAAAATAAAAAATAAAAAAAAAAAACCTCTCACACCTTTAATCACGCTTTTAACCCTTAGATTAAGACTATTTCTCAAACACCAAGTAAAGATATCAAAAACTTTAACATATGCCTGTTCTTATACCAGATGAATAAAATTTAACAACACTGAGCAACTCTTTTGCTGGGTACTTACAGGAGAGCCTGTCCCACCAAAGTGTGTCCGTATTTGACCTTGACAGCTCCGTGTCTCAAGGTCAGTTCCTCCATCCGTACGCCCTGCAGAAAGGAAAGAATTAAACGTTACAGGAAGGTGTGTGGTGTGTATATGTGTTGCTAGCTGGAGGGGGGTGGGGGAGGGGGGGGGGGGGGGGTGTTGCTCAGTCCAACCTAAAATAACAATAATAAAAAAACAAAACCCAATAAACTGGTGTCAACAAATGTTCAACACATGGGCAATAATCAAAGCACCCTGACGTTCAATGAATATCTTAAGGCATTCTTGTGTGTGAGTGGTGTAAACTGGTGAGCATCAAGAGTACAACTGGCAGAGTGTGTATGTGAGTGTGTCTTTAAAATTTTTATTGTAAAGTACCCCTGAGCACTTTTCAAGCATAGAATAAATATCATTACTATTACTATCAAACCACACACAGAAAGGTTGATCTCCACTTTATAACAATCTTTCCAAAATATGGAGAACAAAAAAAGAACTAAATGGACAAAAGTATTAATTCATGAAAAATCTTTAGATCAAGATCAATATTTCATTTTTTGTCATGTAAACCTGAATTATCAAAAGATGAGATAAGAGACACTTTTATTCATCCAATAACGGAATTTATATATTATCATTACTACCATTATTATCATATTTATTATCATCATCATCATCATCATCATATTCATTATCATCATCATCATATTTATTATCCTCATTATCATCATATTTATTATCATCATTATCATCATATCTATTATCATCATCATCATCATCATATTTATTATTATCATCATTATCAGCATATTTATTATTATCATCATCATCATCATATTTATTATCATCATTATCAGCATATTTATTATCATCATTATCAGCATATTTATTATCATTATCATTATCATCAAATTTATTATCATCATTATCATCATATTTATTATCATCATCATCATCATCATCACCTGCTTGAGGTGCAGCTTGAGGCACTGCAAGGCTGTGACGATATCCTCAAACACTGGGATGCTGTTACGTTCCACCAGGTCTGCCAGAATGTTCCGTGACCGCTGGATGTCTTCTCTCTCCCTGATACACAACAACGACACGGCCATGAAAGGGAATACTAAAATGGAGCTGCTGGAAATTTATTATGGAATGAAATGCAAAAAGGGTTGCAATATGTAAAAGTTTTCGAGAAAACGGATTATAAAACAAAAGCTTTAAGATATGTCCGTTCTTATACCAGATGAATAAAATTGAACCAAACTAAGCAACTTCTTTGCTGCGTACTTACATTTCGTGAAACGTCCAGTTTTGTTTTTTAATCCGTTTTCTCAGGAACTTTTACAGATTACAACCCTTTTTGAAATGGAATAGAATGAATTATAACACGGCACACAGCAGGCACTAGCTTGGCTGACTAAACCCAGGCTTAAAGGTTTTAACTTCGCTGCTCCAACTTTTCTGCCACCTTCGCAACTATCTAGATATATCTTCTTGATGAAAATAAACAACGCCACCAATGGAAAGTATTTCTGTTGTTCTATAAAACGTACTATATTTTCTGTGAAACTGTAACAGAGTTGCTAGATAAACATAAATCTCAACACCAACACCAGAAAAAAGAGTAGAATTACTACTTGCCTTTGGGACAAAGTCTCGTCGCACACTTTCTCCACGGGTGTGGAGAAATCGCAGAAGATGACAAAAGTTGGACGGCCTCCCCCTGGAAACAGAGAAAGTAACTCTTTATGTTACAAAGCAGGACACACAGATCCTGAGAGAAATGGTAACTTCAATTTGCTTCCAATGCATTTGCAAGATGTTGAAATAATTTGTTTGTTTATTAAGAGTTTTAGGGCGCTTGCAACTGTTATGGTCATATAAGCACCCAGGGATAAGTAAGATAATGGGCTAGTTAAAATAACAGCCAGACTTTGATCCAGCCAGGGACGTTTCACAGAGAGATGATTTACAGGAAAAAAAATCACGGCTCACAATCACAAAGCATGACATGATGAAATAGTCTAGTTAAACATGAGCAATTGACTTACATACTTAGATGCCTTTCGCGTCTCGGCCAAAAGGTCAAGTCACGTAGGCTGTCTCAAAAATTTCTTGCGTAAGTTCTTTCCATGAGCAACTACAAGACATGTACTCTATTTGCAGCCGTGATAACTCTATATTTGGCATTTATAGCAAGTGGGTGGTCAGCCCATTATGAGGGAATACAGCAGAAACACATCAGAATATTTTTACTTTTCTCCTTTCCAAATGACTACACGATAACCCCCTCACCCCTGTCATAACTTCGCGTTGCAATTAATAAGAATCGATTTGTTAGAAGATGCAAAATGTTACAAAGTCATGGATTGATCATTCGTATTCGTATTTATTGAAATTATTATTGTAATTTGTTCCATCGACTGTCATGCACTTATGATCATTAAAACAGTTATAATTATTATTGTTATACATTTAAGCAGTAAATAAATAAATAAAACCTTAAAATCCCAGTGGGCGATGATGAATATTAAATGGAGAGGTACAAAAGCTTGACTTACCCACTAAGTATGCGATTTCACTCAAGGACACGACAGATCTACTTCGATTGTCTATGACAAAAAACAGCAGCTCAGCAATCTGAAATTGTCACATAGATAGATAGATACATAGATAGATAGATAGACACATTGCACACCATACTTGACTAAATATTCACATTTTACACTGTGGAGACTTATATGGAGGAGGAGACACACACAAGGCATATAACATTTAACCCTTTCACAGCAAGGTCTGATTCTAACCCAACTGAAATATATAAAATCTTGAAAATGTACATGTTCTTATACCAGATAAATCAGATTTCCATGAACTGACATATACCAAAAGCCTGAATTTCAGTCTTTTGGCATATGTCAGTTCACTGAAATCTGATTTATTTGGTATAAGAACAGGCAAATCATGAAGATTTTTAGTGTCATAAGCAGTGAAAGGGTCAACAGTAAGGTAATGATGCAAAAAATACATCATAATTCTAGTAACAACCAGGAAGAGTGATTTTATTAATATTCTTTCAATCTTCCTACATTGAAACTTCACAATAACAATAGATGCCAAAAAAAAAAAAGTCTTTTAAAAATCATCAACATTTACATAACTGTATCTTAATCCTTTCAATGCTATCTTTATACCTAATCAAACTAAAAAGACATCAAAATCTTTGAGAATTGGCTTTTCATTAACCAGATGAACCAGATTTCAGGGAACTGAAATATGCCAAAAGCCTGACATTCGTTTGGGAGGCCTGATGGCCTTACTGGTAGCAACGCAGCACAGAACCTGGGGGCTCCGGTTTCAATTCCTACCAGTGGCACTTCAGCTTTTCCTTGGACAAGAAAATTTTACTCCAATTGCCTTACCCCACCCAGGTGTAAAATGGGTACCAATCCACAATTTGGGTTGGGGAAAGTAATCTGCAATAGACCAGCGTCCTATCTGGAGGGTGGCAACCATTGTTATTTGTCCGCTTCACGCTACAAAAACCAGGATAAGCTCCGCGACCATGGACTTACTACTGACATTCATATATTTATATATATATTCCCTTGGATTCACCATCCCAGATTCATCATAATATACGCACAATAATTCTGCTGATGAAAAATGTTTAAGTTGACAAATACGACACAACTAGAATGCTATAGCAATGTTACATTACATACAGCACACATCCACCAAACTTACACATTTGGCTCTGTCTTCCAGCTCTATCAGTTCTGGTCTCCAGTGGTTCACTTGCTGCAAAGACGGGAAAACAAAACAAACACAAATCAATCCGCTGGCACTCGCCATCCATTAAAATATTTCAGTGTTAACCCTTTCACAGCGAGTTCCGATTCTAACCAAACAGAATATACCAAACATTCAAGATTTACGTGTTCTTAAAGTAGATAAATAATCTTTCAGTGGACTGACATATGCCAAAAGCTAAAATTCAGGATTTTGGCATATATGTCTGTCCACTGAAATATGATTTATCCGGTATAAGAACAGGCAAATCAGGAAGATTTTGCTGACCTTAGTATTGAACAGGTTAAATTAATCCTGGTCTTTAAGAAGTGAAGATTAATTGTGTAGAAAAGTAAAAATGTTTTCTCTATGATATGACAAATAATCAGTAACACATTAATTGATGACCCTTCACTGTTTGAACTATGACCCTTCACTGTTTGAACTGGCCTCTCAAACAAAATTCAAACTGAACTTTTCCTCCATTTAAAAAATCAGATAGTTGGATACTTAACCGTTTCACAGCGTGGTCTGATTCTAACCAATCAGAATACGCAAAATCTTCAAAATTAACTTGTTCGTACACTATTCTAAATTAGATTTCTTCCGTTAGATTTTACTACTCTGCACTTGTCCATATCTTGTCACAGAAACTGGGATAAGCTCCAGTTATACAGGCCAGAAGTCTCTGAAAGACTTGAGTAACATTTATGACTTTTGTTTTTGACATAGAATACAAAGAGGCATATGGCTTAGAAACTCCCATCTCTGTCTGATGATGTTCACCTTTAACCCCAGGGCAAAACCCTGACCTCAGTCTCAATATATATATATATTTATCTTAATAATGATTGAAATCCACAATTTTTACTCCATCATGCAAAGAGCTCCATGAAATGAACAATGTAACATGACATACAGGGTTGTAGAAAGTGATGCTTTCCTTCTTGAGAAACGGGATGACAGTGTCGTGTCGCCAGGTGGAGGCACTGTGCTGGTCACCGCACGAACCGCCGAGGAATACCTGGAAATTGGCCAGGCTCTCTTTCAGGTAAAAAGAAAGAAAATCCAAACATGGAAATAGTGAGTTGCAGCAAAATGAATGTGAGAATATACAAAGGAATATAGAGGAGAAAACACATTTTATTTGTTCAAATACAACATAAAATTTTTTATTTTTTTGTTCAAATTTTAAACAATCACCTCTAATAAGACACCAAGAAATGGTATTTAAGTTTAAGTTGTTTTTTTAATCAAAGTTATCCCCTACATGAGAAAATCAGTAATTGCCT
Organism: Melibe leonina; assembly: GCA_031471865.1. Classification (NCBI taxonomy): domain Eukaryota; kingdom Metazoa; phylum Mollusca; class Gastropoda; order Nudibranchia; family Dendronotidae; genus Melibe; species Melibe leonina. Next base: position 4,522 of record JAUEKZ010066831.1, on the reverse strand, counting down.
GTCTTCCCACCAAAAAAAAACAAAAACAAAAAAAGTTGAATGAAGATGCTTGCAATAGCAAGGTCAATAAAACACCTGCCTTAGTCAGAGTTCAAACCCATGACCCCTAACCCCGAACTCAAACCCATGAGACCATTAAAAATGATTCAGACAACAAGACCACAAGGTCATGATACCTCCGTTTTTCCTGTGAAAGAAACACACAAAAGGGACAAACTATGACTTGACCCACCTTTACGGAGTCTGCGCACAGACGTCCCAGCATTCCTCTTCCTCATCAGAGATATCGGGACAGGATGCTGGCCACTGTGGAGATCAAAGCAGTTCATTTCATGGAGCTCAATCAGGACACATTATTTGGACCCATTTTCAAAAATTCCTCTTTATGTGTTGCAAAATTATTATATTTTACCCAAAAAAAAATTCATTTTGTGTATCAACAATTGTAATCTTTACTGAGCTTAATTTTCATTACAAAATATCACATCAATTTTCCAAGCCTATGGTGTGTAATTAGGAATTATATGGTAACTAAAAAATGTTCCAAGTCTGCCGGACACGAACATTCGCACGTCTTTATTGAATCAATTAAAAAATGGCACGTTCCACTATGATGTTTGTATGATTTGTGTTGTCCAAAAGACTGGAGGATAAAATGATATCAACAAAATGCTGAAGACAGTACACGGAGCAATGTCAAGATTAATCTCACCCTCGTTCGTAGTGATGCTGAAGTTCGTCTACGAGGACGCAAAACTCCCCAAAGGTCACATGATCTGCATCACACGGACTGCCGTACTCCACCGCACAGTGCACCATTTCCTGGACTGGAATACAAAAAAAAACAATGCAGTAGGTATGAATGATTAAAATAAATATACACTACCCCTAAATTTGCAATTTGTCAACCTTTAATCACGTATGTTGAAATAATCCTTACAGCAGTTATCTGTTCATAATTCAACTGGTGATGAATTTTGAATTTTCCACATTAACTTATTTCATCAACAATAATTACTTAAGATTTTATCTTAAATAAGAAATCTACAAACAGAAAGTTTATATTTTAAAGAATCAATTTTAAGTATGTATCAAACGAGAAAACTGTGAAGGTTAGGCTAATGAAATCACAAGGGCAAAATGACGCATTCTTATCTATGTATCACCTTTCGTTTCTTCACAAAGAGAACGACAAATATTTCAAAGATATCACAATGGCAAAATGACGCATTCTTATTTATGTATCACCTTTCTTTTCTTCACAAAGAGAACGACAAATATTTCAAAGATATCACAATGGCAAAATGACGCATTCTTATTTATGTATCACCTTTCTTTTCTTCACAAAGAGAACGACAAATATTTCAAAGATATTAAAATCAATAGTCAATATATATTTTTCTTTTTTAATTTGCTTCCTTTATAATTTTTTTTCTTCCGCAATATCATGAACAGATCCGTATTGATATCATCATTGCAAAGAGGAGGTGGAGATGTATCGGGCATGTTTTAAGAAGAAAGGAAGATTTGATTTCCTGAACAGCTCTCCACCTGGACCCCTGAAGGAAAGAGAAGACAGGGAAGGCCAAGAACGACAGGGGGGAGAACTGTGGAGAGGGAGATGAAGGGGTAAGGACAGACATGGGGTTCTCTAGGAAGGTTGGAAAAAGACTAGAAGGAATGGAGGGCTTTTGTTGCTGCCCTAGACACCACTAGGTGTGATGGGTAATAGATAGATCAGACGGGTGACTCACTCTGCGAGTGTGATGGAAACAGATTGAGCTCATGGAATGCTTTTCGCAAATTGGACTTCTGTAGGCTGTCATCATTGGCATACTTTTTGAAAATGCTGAAAAGATACCTGAAAAGAAAAATTGGCATGAAAAAACAATATTTTAAGGATAGTATAATTCATAATAATTTCAAATTTTGTCTGAGCAGCAATGATATTGGTAGTTCTGTAAAGTACCCAAACATTTATAAACCTCACATCATTAAAAAAAATAATTAAAAAATAAAAACCAAATTAATTTTTTTTAAAATCTAGAATTAGAGAGAGACAAGTTCAACGTTTGCATATTTTGATATTTATAAGTCCATAACACAGCTTTATTATTGTTTTGGATGAATACAAATTTCATCTTAGCGCTTTTTCATTTCATACCCCAGGCTGCTGCCACCTTGGATAGAGCACTCGGTGGCTGATTTAGGAATGAAACATAGCATCTAATGAGTATTTTATTGGTTGTATGAGATGAATATACCTTTTATTTATTTCTGAGGTTCTCACCCTCAGTAATTTAAGTTTTCAAAATTTCTCATACTTACAGGGATTGTTATTTGTTATTTTGTTATTTTGTTTGTCCTGATGAAGACATTTGGTCGAAACGTCGCTTTTCTGTCTGTCTTGCTTTGTCTTTGTCCCACCATACTAGTCTGCTAATCACTCCCTTTGTTTCCCCTTACAGGGATTGATTAATTAGGGTTAGAACCTCAGTATGTATTCATATATGTGTATTCATGTCATACGACCGATAAAATACTGGAGATCAAGAGCTACTGAGTTTCATTCCCAATCAAGCTACGAGCGCTCTATCCAAGAGGCAGCAGTTTGGGGTATCAAACAAAAAACCTCAGACCTTCTATATAGACATGTCTAGAAGTTCTATTAGTGTATTCCATATAAATTTATCAACGTCACCGCAAGTAGATTGTCATACCAGTCAGACAAACCAACCCACCTTGTGTACGGACCAAAGATTAGAGAATCGTTAGAGCTGCCGTTTGAGTATTTCTCTTTCTTTGCAGCGGCGTTGGCCATCATGCCTCCATGGGGATTTCACCTCACACACTCAGCACACACAACTCTGCCTGAAATGGGAAAAAGGTTGAGTATGAAACAACAAAGACAAAACAGATACAGTTAATGTTTCGGCCTAAGGCCTTTATCAGGACGAAAGACAAACAAACATCATATATGTACACAGAAGTTGTATCTAGAAGATGACTTTGTAGATCTAGATATAAACTCGAACATTTTCATTCGCTAAGTTTGAAGAAAACATGTAGTTGGCGGTATTAGCCAGTGTGGCGATGTATCGTGAGAGGTGGGTTTATAGTAATGAGGGTGAAATTTGACCCCTATTCACTGTCTTTGGGGCTAGAAGGGATTGCATTGAAAAACAGAGGGACTTACTGGCGAACAGACGTTTTGTCTTTCTAGGAGGTTTAAAGAAGATAGCGAAAAATTCTAGGCTTGCAGTGGTGAGAGTAAAAATTGCTCTGTAAATTATGTTTTTAGTGTCTTTGGCAACCATTCAAGCACACATTATTTTAAACTGGAACCTATCTAGACATTGTTCTCGTTTGGGCAGTCCCAGTCTGTTTTCAAAGACAAGAGACCGGGTTCTTTTGACGTCTACTAATTTAACAAAATAAAATTCCTTAATGGACGAGCTATCTAGCTAGACGTATGAATTAAAGAATGATCTGGGACAATACATTATCTTAAACTCCTAGATCTAGATACTTAACTGTCTTTTACATATAGATATATCTAAGAGTGAAAGCAAGTTCATAAACTTTGGAGTACAGAAAAAAAAAAGAAGACAAAAATTACCGTGCGTTCAAGTCATGATTAAGATGTCTCAGTCCTGTTCCTCATTTGTTAACTTGTTCCCAGGGGGAAATGGACTACAGCCAGATTTCCCCAGTGCCTATGAAAGGTAAAATCTCGATTGATTCTGATTTTATTTTAAATTTACATGGAAAAACTCACGGGGAAATCACCTTCAACTATAGTTCTAATTATAGTTATTGACGTAATGTTTATTTGATACCTTAAAATAGACACAACATTTTTATAGAAGAGACTCCTTATACTTACTGAGTACAATATACAATGTTGTTGTTGTTTATCCATTACTTTACGTTTGTTCTTCGCAGCGCAATACCTCTATCAAGAAGCTGAAGGCCCTCGTCATCTGTCTGTGGTCTGTGAGAAGCAAAGTCTGTATCTTTGTTGTTGTGGGTTTCGGCCGGAGACGTAAGACGGTTTGTGATGGGCAGTATAAATAGATCTATCAATCTATAGATAGGTCTAGAGTATAGATTAGTAAGATGTGTTCAACAGTCTCCTCAAACAAAACATGCTTCTGATCTATCTATCTTCAAGTCTAAGAGAAAATGAACGGCTGCACTAAATCATATTTCATAAAGATAAGATACGATAAGATAAGATACGATACGATACGATAATATAAGATAAGATAAGATAAGATAAGATACGTTACGATAAGATACGATAAGATAAGATACGATAATATAAGATACGATACGATAATATAAGATAAGATACGATAAGATACGATACGATAAGATACGATACGATAAGATAAGATAAGATAAAGAACAGATATTGATCCCTCAATGGGACACCCAGCTTTAATGCGCCGGGGGGGGGGGGGGGGGGGGGGGGGGGGGGGGGGGGGGGGGGGGGGGGGGGGGGGGGGGGGGGGGGGGG
>JAUEKZ010066721.1:0-16253 GCA_031471865.1 Melibe leonina | reverse complement strand
CTGTGTTGTTCTTTTGTGTGGGGTTTTTTTCATTCCACAGCGGGCACAATTATTGTCGCAAATATCATGCAATGTCGTCATTCATTAGCTTACCTGAGTGAGGATGAGCTATCTGAGGATCAGCCAGACCGGTAAAAAGTGTTTTCTGCCCTCCAGCTCCGATCCTGGCCAGTGGCATAGAGGATGGGAGAACCACAATGGGAGACTTGATGCGGGCAGAGTCCCGTGGGTCCAGGCATATGGTGATGGGTAACTGGATCACCAGGTCACTTGCAAGGCCTGAGGGCTGGATGGTTAGCTGCAGGGCAGGTCGAAGACAGGACAGGACGCATTAAAACCATTCACAGCTGGGACTGGTGCTAATTTAACAGGATTCTTTAAAAAATCTTTTACAAAAGGGAGGTGTTCTTAGACCAGATAATTCAGATTCCATTTAACTGATGTATACGCCAAAAACTTGAATTTCAGTAAAGTAAACAATAAGTAAAAAGGATATCGGCTTACTGCACTGGTCTTAAATTCATACGTAAAGTGAATCATTCTCTCCAATTTAAAGTAGGTCTGCAAATTAAAAAAAAAGAATAAGTACCGTAAGTATGTACGATTATTTGTGAAATGACAACCTATATCAATGTGTAACCTGCACTGTGTAGTGAACATGGATGATTTTACAACCGGGCAAGGAAGAAGGGGTGGTAGGTGGAATGAGCAATTCTTCCCCTGCCCATCGGTCAGAGCTCTGGCCATCAATAAAAGAGCGGGTCTCACGGGCAATCTCCGTGCTCCTCCATCTGCTCTTGTTGCCGACGTGGTAAGCGATGCTCTGATCATAGGCAATACAAAATAAACTGCTACAATCCTCAATGGGAACTTGGAAAAGAGAGAGTGGGGAATAAGACTATCTCATTAACTAATACTAGATACCAACATTGTTGTTCACTGTTATGATTAAGTACAACGTAAAACTGAAAGGACACAAACTAGTGTAAATTGAGTTTATTGTAGGATGGTCTTTCCCGTCTTGATCCTAGGCCCTCTTGGCCTACGGGGAATGACAAAATCAAGAGCAATACAATCTCCTCTTAACCCTTTCACAGATAAGGACACAAAATCTTAAGATTTGCTGTTCTTATAGGGGATAAATCAGATTTCAGCGAACTGACATATGTCAAAAGCCTGAATTTCAGGATTTTGGCATATGTCAGTTCACTGAAATCTGATTTATCAAGTGTAAGAACACGTACATTTTCAAGATTAATGCATATTTCAGTTGGGTTAAAATCATAACTCGCCGTGGAAGGGTTAATGTTCGTCTTCTTCTTCTTCTTATTATTATACATTTTCTGAGGGGCTATATTCATGAACAAACTGATAAAATCAGTTGCCGTACCATCACTTTCCAGTGAGGTGGAAAAGTCTCAGCATCGAGCAAGAAAGCCGAAATGTATGAGGTTAGTGTCGGTGTGGGAATTTTGTGGGAATTTTGTTCCATGGTGTCAAACATGTTGGGACTGTTAACCCATTCCCTGCTAAGGTTATTTCTCAAACTTTTGACAAGAGACATCAAAATCTTCAAGATTTGCATGATCTTTTATCAGATAAATAAGATTTCAGTGGACTGGCATATGCCAAAAGCCTGAAATGAACGTTATTTTCCCAGTTTATGTATACTTTTCTGTTTGCTTAGAATTGGACCCTGCAGTGAAAGCGTTCACACTGAAGCAAAGTATAATATAAAAACAAAAATATATACTTTTTAATTACGTCAGTGAGGTTAACTTCACTCTCGCTTGATAATCACGGATACGTCGAACCTCGTTAAAATGTGTGTGTCCCGAAGAGGTTAGCTCCCTTGATTTTGTGCGTATAAACTATTATTAGCTCTATGCTGTGTCCTCAGTTACGTACGCCAGACAAATTGCTAAAAGTTGTTCGAGACGATGTGAGTAGGTGTCTCAAGAGAGTAAAGGGACGTATCCCGATTGAGTACATCGTAGGTAAACAGAGAGCAATGATTAACAATCATAGTTCATCTTGTTGCACAGAAGGGTTGGTTGGCTGGTTTGCTGTTGTCTGTCTCTTTATTTGAACACCATGAAGGTCATATCAAATGTGGAGCCCTAAAACCAAGTTTACAAATTTACATAGAGATAAACTGAGTTCTTATTCGAATATCTCACTCTGCCACGGTTTGCTGCCACTTGAACTCCGAGCGCCTGGTGGAACAGGCAGCTGCTTCAATGCCGATTTCACTTCTAAGTTCTGTATGACGCGGCCGAGGTTCGAATCCCAGACCTACTGGTTCAAAGGCGGATGCTCTACCTATTGAACTGCGGAGCTGGTAAGAGAGAAGGTAAAAAGTTCACCTGTACTAGGGTCACATAGGACTTGCGTATGGAACAGTCGGACTCGTTGTTTATGTTTGCGTGCAAGGAAATTGTCTCCCCTGGCTGCCAGCACTTCCGATTTATCTGGAACTGTACTGATAGTGGTCCAGACTTGCGTAAAAGACAGCGCAACTGTTTCTTTTTCTGACGAGCTATTGGTTTCTCCTGGAAAACAATATAGATTACTTGCATAGTATCGTATCATATAATATTATACAAGATTGTATATCATGCATATCATATCATATCATATCATATCATATCATATCATAATATGAGGTTAATGGCTTTGATTTAGTCATAATAAGATTTTTTTAATGGTATGATAAGCAATAAATGATGTCTTCTGAAACTGTTAACGTTAATGTTATTTTGCACAAAGTCTTCTTAAGTCCTGATCCCAAACAAATTGATTACCATGGTTCATGCCAGACGTATTGTTAAATGGTATAACAAAGAGAGTGGTCGACAGGACGGTAACTGACGAGAGCAAAATAAGACAAAAATTCAACAGTTCAGCACTAAGCCTTGGGTCATACATAAATACGGTTATATTTATGGTTATGTTGTTGTTACGTCCCGTTTTTATATAAATACTTACACGTCGTGTAGCGCCTCCCGTTCCAGAATCAAGATTTGAGCCGTTGAAGACAGTGAAATCACGATACTTCCTGTAAATGAATGTAGAACCGTAAGACCGGACAAGCTTGCAAGCGACGCGGTAACGAATTTCCACGATTGAATCTTCATACGATGATGGCGTGCAGGGAGGCAAGCGCTGTCGGAATGGAAAGGTGTGCTCACCCACGGGCAGTTCTGTTGTGTTTGGTACTGAAATATTACATACAACATGACACTCTTGGAATATTTGAATCCATAAATCTTGGAATATTATATTTAAATACAGATATTATTAGATAAACAGAAATTTTAAGCTCTTTGTTTGAAGCACACAACGCAGTGGACAAAAAAAAAAAAAAAAAAAAGAAACAGAAGAGAATACAAGTCAATGTCTAACCATTTCGTGTCTTTTTTGAGACCGCTTAGCATCATTTTAGAGTCTTTACTCATTAAGTTTACTAGCTACTCTTAGGCATTGAATGACAGGCTGCGTAAACAGTAGCTCCTCTATGAAATCGGACCCCGCGCCCCACCAATTGCTGTTAACTAGACTATAACACTCACAACACACCCTGAAAAGACAAAAACACACAATAATGTGTAATATTGCAGTCTTGCAGTTGCTGAAAGCGGGGTCCTATTAGCGGGGTAGGCTAAGCTGCCTGCTATTCAATGCCTCTAGCTACTCACCTTCATCCCCAAACAGGTGCTGTGTCTTGCAAAGACAAATATCAGAAGCCAGCAAACGTGAGGATTCACTGCAAGACTTCATCTTAGCAAGTCCTTCAACTTTGACCTCAATGCCTGTGAAGGGAGGAAGACGTAACCAATCTAACTGATAATAATCCTTCACAACTAGATGAACCTTTCCCGCGAAAATGGGGATGGAAGGGGTGGGGGAAGCGGGTATATATGTGTGGATTTTAGTGCTGTCTTTGCAAAGGTTGTCGCTTGGCAGATAATTTTAAATGGGCGCATCGCTTAAATCAGCAATACAGTAATTTACTTAATTTATGGATACACCCATGGATCTATAGATACAAATTCACAGATCTATGGATATGTTTCTTTAATGTAATTATCGTATTTAATGTTTCCAGTTCACAACGTCAATGGCTCTATTCAATGTATTGGTACAAAACCCTTGACTAAAAGATACGAAGTTCGCTCGCAGTCTTTTGACTTTCTGCTTTTTTTTATCCTTTCTTTGCGTGAAATATCAATCGGGTTAAGAGGTTAGCTCCCTTAATTGTGTGTGATGATGGTATGGCAGTCACATTGTCGCTTGTCGTAAATTGTGAATGTTTCTACGTGTGATTTCTTTTTTGTTTGTTTTTTGGGTAGAGTTCTAGGTCTTGGTTAAATGTGATTGGGAGAGATGTGATGATTTGTGTGTTCTGCCGTGGTAAAAAAATCGCATAAAAAAAACACCTCATCGTAGTAGTAGCTGCGTATGGCGGGTATTCTTTATGCCACCCCACACCACCAATTACCCAATCGTGGAACGTTTCGTTGCATTCGTACACCGACTGGAAACCCCCGTCGAGTTTCGTGAACGGACACTCCAGCACCAGATGGTCCACCGTTTTTCTAACGTTTACAAAAACCTCATCGTTCAATCAAACTAATGATACATAGAAACTATATTGTTTTATTTCAATCCCCATGCAGAACTTTTTTATGATCGTTTCAGTAGTTCCAAGGTCTTTGTGTCATAAAAAATCGGATTCGCCAAACAAATAAAGATGATAAACCTGCGCAATGAATTTCAATCGAAGTCATCCAACCTCTGATAAATTAGGAACGATTCGTCCAATTTATTTGTTGCTGTAATAGAGGAGCAAACTTCTATCTATCTACAAAGTGTGCACACTATAACATTTCAAAATCCGGGACAGTTTGACAGAAAAAACCAAAAACAAAACATCAAGTATCTAGATAGACAAACGGGGAGTAGGCTAGAAAGATAATAATTTGCACCAATATAAAATGATAAGACTTGCCTGTAATTTTCATGGGCTTTGCCACATGCACAAAGATATAGCCATCAATGTAACCACCGGACACAAAGGTTCCGTTTGAGTTAGAAAAAACGATGTTAACAGCTAAACACCGGGTTTCCATCTTCACCAGAAATGAACGCAGACACACAATGACGACAGAAATCACAGCAGTAGCAGACGACAAATTCTTTGAAAAACTTCTGAGATGATCGTATTAGCTTTTCTGAATAAGACACTGAAAACAAAACCATTTCACCGTTGATCGTTTTCTGTACTGTAACCGCGAAATATCCTTTTATCGCCATCAATGCGAACATTTATTGAGAAATTGGCATGACAGAAAAAACCCAACAAAAAACAAAAAAACGGTATGCGCATGCCTTGCATGTAAAGCAGTACAAAGACCCTTGTGTGCAGAAATGGTGGTTTGGCTGGTGACAGTAAAACAAAGCATTATATCTTACTGTATATCTTACACTTATTACACAATATCCTCTGTTCTTGTCCGCTTGGCAGGTCAACTCAACCACGAAATCCAGCGAAGACTCTCAACGCTTGAAGTTTGCTCAAGACAGAAAAATATAGAATCAAAGCTTCATACTTCACTGCATATCTTTGGATTCTATTATTACCCCATATTTCAAACAAGGTTTTAGAATGTTACATCTATTACTTGTTTCTCCCTAAAGCATTGTAATAGTTGTGTTTGAAATTGAGTGTTTATCTTTGTCTGCTGTGTTGAATGTCTGGCTTTCACCACTACACAGCATTGTATAGTAGCTGACGCTAGACCTTATTCTGAGCAAAACAAACGGGACCCGAGTCCACTGGCAACATTTAATTCACAATGGAGGGCTTGTCCTCTGAAATGCAACAATAAATGGATCTTTGCAAATCTTTTGTAAAATTTTATAAGGATACTAGGTCTTGCTAGATACCATTTAACATCATATATCAACGATGGCAACATCGATGATGATGATGATGATGATGATGATGATAAGAAGTTGTCTTTTGTAACTATTTTTATCATCATCATCATCATCATCATTAGCATTACCTATTTATCAAACACAATGTCTAGTCATGTGGCAAGACCTTTTCATTGAATTTTAATGAGAAATTTTGAGCTTCAGTCTTATAATGCGCAATATCCATTAGTAAACGTGCTCAACACTCTCAACAAGTAGGACGAGACAGGCTGCGCTATTGAAGGGTAGAAAACAAATTGTTATAACCAACTACTGTATTACTATGGTTGGTACAATTAGATATCTATTGTTACCACTACCACTATTCATAACTATAGTACTGTTACTTTTGTTTATCAATATAATTATCATTAGGGTAAGCCGACTTATAATCTATCTATCTATAGATCTACTTTTCCTTTAAAAACTAAGCCCTCCTTTGTAATACCATATTTCGAAACTTTGAATTGGGTACATGTGACTTGGAACAAATTGGTAAAGGTCTTATTGAATTGATCCTATTTTTCTTCTAATTTTTACTGCTCTCTTTATGGATTCGCTTAGACGTCTTATCTTTGTTGTTCTCTTCCGCACATAATTGGTTCTTTTTCTGTAAAAAAATTCTCAGTGGACAATTAAACGGCATTTTACCCACTTCCTGTCGGTTATGTCCCCTCGAAGCGTTAAGTGCCTAGCAACATTAGACTCTCACAATATGGCGGTGCTCACTTTGTGAGTGCTGAAGAAACCTCTATCTACACACAACAGGTCTGACGGCGTTTTAAAAATAATAGAATGTCTTCCATATTGAATAATGCTGCAGCTGCTGCTGTCAGCCGTGGAGCTCCAAGTACATTTTACTCCAAAGAAAACAGACCAAACCCTGTTCTTCAGGCGCTAGACCAAGAATTAAAACTTTTCACTGGTTACATGAAAAAACGAGCTTTGCCCGGTTATATCAAACCGCAGGAAGAATCTCATTCTAGACCGTAAGTATATTTCGAATGGCTATATCCTTTTCAGACTTCTCAGCATAGATTACTACCTATTGTTAATGGCATAAGTTGTGTGAAGTAAGTTTAGGAAGTAGGCATAAAATGGGCCCTTTTTACATTTGTCACACCAGGACGCCACCGTCTTAAATAGAACAGTTGGTCACTTTATTAGGAATCAAACATAGCAGCTCACAATAAAAACATTTAACCCAGAAATAGATATAAGGTTGTCCATGTATTCATATCGAACGACCAATAATATTCTGGAGATTGCGAGTCACCATGATTGATTTGTAATTGAACTATCAAGTGTTCTATCCAAAACAGTGACAGCCTAGGGTATCAAAGAAACAAGCGCCATTGTATGTGCCTCCTTTCTTTTGTTTTTAAATGTGAGGCAATAAGAGTAGGACTTTTTGTACCTTTTTATCCTGTATGTGTTATGTTATGCAAGATAATCATTTGGGTTTTTTTTTTGGTAATAAAATCAGAAAGTGGCTAAGGCTATCTTGTATCTACCTTTCTCCTCCATAGTCTAAATTATATTTATTTTGAATCATAACGAATGAACTACTCTGGACATTTTGGAGCTTGCTGATGAAACCTGTTACCAAAAAATTGGATTCTAAACACTTAGTGTTTCCTTGTGCTGATCTTATTAAATGTTTGAGGAGATATTTAATTTCCATTTAATTGATGAATTACAGGGCTGATACATTGTTTGAGCTGTGGAACAAGTACGAACCAAGACTGCCTCCCACATATTATCAAGAAAAGCTTCTTGAGATTGGGGATTTCTTGGTCACAATTAAGGTGAAAAATTTGTTGTGAATTACAATTTCAGTTTTATTATATATTATTGTATGTTTTGTTACGTTTTTGGTAGTTTTTATTACATTATTATTTTTATGATGATTATTATTATTCATATGATGAATATTGTTTTTATTAGTGGTATTATTAAAGTATTGTTGATAGTATTGCTGTTGTTTTTTGTTATCATTGGCTTTGACTTGATTGCCCATAGAAGGAATAAACTTTGACTTTGAAAAGTTATGTACATAATAAACCAGTCTTACAAATCTTCTGATCATTCCTGAGCAATTTCACTGTAAGATGAAAGCCTTAACTTGCAAATTTCCATAACTTTTGCTATGTTGAGAGTTCTTATGGAGTGAACGCTACAGATGCTAGAGAACATGATCATAACCTTCTTCATCATTTCTTTTAATCGTTATTATAGTTGATCATTATCATTTGTTTATTAATTTTTTTACCATCATTCTTCTTCCTGGTCATGTTACTTCCAGCTCTCTATTTTTATGCTGACTCTGTGTTTTTCAAACAGGAAGAAGTAAATAAACGTCACAATGGATAATCCGAAAACGCTTAGTCTGAAATGAGTGTTAATCCAAAATGATTTTATTTCTCCAAACTTTTTCTCTAAAATATATAGGGTTTAATCCAAAATTTCACCATGGTTTAATCCGAAAACAACCCTTAATTCGCAATAATTTTAAATCTCCAACCGAAGTATTTTTTCTGATTAATGTGACTTGGACCAGCAGGCACTAGCCTTGAAAGTTAAGCACACTCAACACATCAAGCAATAGTAAGAACACTTGAAACCGCTTGATAGGGAGACCCTTGTACAGCCAGCCCCAGTCGTTACCTATGACAACAGATGAGGCACCCTAGTATCATCTTCTCCCAAGCCCTCCCCCTTCTTCCTCGTTCATTTAGTGTACGGTCTTGCATTGAGAGAGAAAGAGAGACAGAAAGAGAGAGAGAAAGAGAGACAGAAAGAGAAAGAGAAAGAAAGAGAGAGTGTTTGTGTCTGTGTGTGTTCATTAATTGTGATGTATCCTGAAGTAGATCAAAGGATTTTTGGCATGTCAGGACAGGAGATGAGTGGAGTCTGGTGAGGGTAGGTAGGGTATGTGCGTGTTTGCTTTCGTGTATGTTGGTGTTCATTAGATTATTTAGTTATCAACCCCACTGGCCAGCGCCGCTGGTTCAGTGGGTAGAGCATTTGCTTTCGCATATTAGTTGGAATCCCCGCCATGTCAAGAGAAGGGAGGTGTGTGTAGTACTACTGTTGTATGCTAGTGTTCATAATCATGCAGGCCATCCCAACATCGTTGACAAATTAGGGATAGCGTTTGCTTTGGAATTGGGAGGGTGGTGGGGTTTGAATCCCAGCCGCTAATTAAAACGTTAAAATCGGCACGTTCTTTACTTAGTAGTTGCTGTCCTTTAGGCGATTGTTATTATGGGAATCGCTATGACTAAGACGGGGTGTAGAGCCATATTCACCAGTCCGAATAAATAAGAACATCACACACAGACAGAAATGATGAAGCTAAGTAAAAAACGATAATCCGAAAAATTGTTAATCGAAAATAATTTTGGAATCCAAATTCAGATCCATTTCAGATTATCTGCTGTGTCGTGTAGTCAATTGTTCTCTGGTAAAATTGCATACCTTTGTTTTCAATTTAGTTTAGACTGTTTTGATTTATTTCACAGGAGTACAAGCTTGCTCTGTGGCAGTGTTATGAAAGATATTTACAGACATTTGGGGATGTCAATGTGGAGGAAATCTCAAATGTGGACACATTTAGAACTACATTTTTCCCTGATGGATTTTCCGCTGACAATGCAGGCCTCACAGTATGCACCATTTTTTTTTTATCATGGTACTATTTGATAGCAGAAAAAAACTTGTAAAAATAACTCTAAATGGTTCACTAACCAAATAAGAATGCTTGCAAATTATTTAAAAGGCAATTATTTCATGAAATAAGTTACAGTAATGATATTAGTAGTGCTAGTAGATGCAAGAATTGAAATAGTAATAATATTGTCAAGCCCTTTAGAGGTCGGCCCTAGAAGACTACTAAATTTGGTTGCTGTTTCAAAGAGTGGACAAGGGATTCTATTTGTTACCCTCTGAACAGGGAGCTAAACTGTTGCAGTTTACCTGCCTATCTTTAACTGTGAAATGTGAGTCAATGTTTACGGGGAATGATGATATAAAAGTACATTGTGTTGCCTAAGGAAAAAGAATTGGTAGGATAAACTCTGGGACTTGCTGTAGGTGCTCTGTGTGGTGTTGGTATCAAGTATCTTGCCACTGGCCTTCTCTATGTATTAAATAGACTGAATTATTAGAGGGATTAACGTCCAATTTCAGGGAAGTTACGTGAGATATTTTTTACTCTTTCTTTTATCAGTTTCGAGCTCTGATGGGCAAGAGCATCTCCATGTACCAAGTGGTTAGACTGAGTGACCCTAAACTACAAAATAAGCAATCAATTGAACAATGTGTTCAAATTCTGTCGTTTCTCCGCCTCGTCACACAAGTGGTTTTACCGAAAGAGTCACTATGCTGGCTTGTTTACAATGGTGAGTAATTCATGTTGAAATATATTCTGTTTTTGAGGAACTGAGTGCTGAAATAGACTCTGTATTTTAGATATCACTCTATTTTTGTATCCAAATTGACATTTAAATAAACCTAAAATAGATTTTGGTTGCATTTTCTCAAGCTTATTTCAGTTAAGTTTTCTCACTTGAAAAATGTACACTCTGATATCTATTATGTACAATTACTGTATATTATGCAATTTAGAGCCCTTATGATGTATCTTTTCCTGTGTTAAAGTACCAGTCTCTAAACTCTTACAGCATCGCAGTATTCAAAACCTGTTTATTTTGGTTTTCTATTGAGGAGATGTGATGTGCTTTATGACAGAATATTAGTAAAAATGCTGCATCTTCTTTATGGTGATTTACTGCAGATCGAAATCTCTGCTTTACTGGTTTATATATTGTTATTTTCTGTTTTTGACTTGAGTTCATGGTAAAGGCTTTTGCCAAGAGCATCTGTGTAGCTCTCTTTTTCTCATTGATGAACTACCAAAGAAAGTTTTCTTCAACTTCAACCTTTGCATGCTATGCATATCTAGAAAAAAAGTCAGAGGTAAATTTAACAATGTGTCATTGAAGATTTTAGTAATTGTTTGCTTATTTCCTTTTCAAGCTCCCCCAGTTGGTTTTCTTTTATCAAGTTATTTGTCTTTGTTTATTATTACAGGGACTGTACACATTTACAGTATGTCTCGTCATCTTATGTCCTTGGGCCATTCATCCAGGGTAGGTTAAGAGAGAACTTACGATTCCAATACTTTTTTTTTTTTTTTAATTATAAACATTAATTTGCTATTGTTTGCTTTCAGCTTAATAATTTACTATCATCTTTTATAAGATATGATAAGATAATATAACTTAATGATCCCTCAACAGGGAAGTTATTTTACAATATTACATACAAACATAGGGATGCGCCATAAGACAGGAAACAATAAAATGAATAGGCAAAAATAAATAATAAACATAAATGATTAGATAAAAAATATAACATAGTGAATAACAGATAAAGCAATGAATTTCATTATGGGTTTTATTCCCCTGTTAATGGGCAAGTTTTAATCAAAAGAAACATTTTCATAAAGGAATTTGATATGGTCTTCTTTCTTGCCTATTCTGTTGCTTAATCTTAAACAAGGAGCCCCAAATAGTTGTTGAATATATCCCTTTTTTGATTATTTAGGTTTTGGAATACCTTTTGTGGGCATCAACTTGCATGGAGACATCTGTTCCGTTGCTGGCTGTGAAATATCTGACTTGGCGAGCAACTCTCTACACGGCTGTGTGTCAGTGTTACTACGACTGCAAGACTGGAGATCAAGCAGAGGTCTTTAAACTGGCATTGAATTTCAGAGTGTTTTAAAATGTGTATTTCATGTAAAATAATGGTAGAAATAGGTTTTTAAAAAAACATTTTTCTATTAACAGTCTAGTCAAATAATGTACATTGTTATAGTTATGAACTTGGAACTCTTTTTAAATTCACACTGCTTTATTTTATTTACTACAGAAATTTGCTCGCCGCGGTTTAGCCAAAGTTAGTGAATTGAGTCAACTTGAAATGATGAGCAGCAATAAGGACACCCCAGCCAATGAAATTGCCTTTAGAACTGCAACTGTCAGAGTAAGTGTTTGTTATGGATATACAGTTTATCCTCTGTAATTTGTCATTATTATAAAATCAATGGCTTTTTTCAAGTGCTATAGTTGTTTTAACAAAACAAATGTGTACTTTGAAACTACAATGAAAAGAATGAAGCTTTGCATCAACTTTTCTGCTCCAAAAGTTAAAAAAAAATTTGAAGAGTGTGAGAGATCTTTACACTTGGAGAATACTAAATTATTTAAAACCATAGGTATAATACGAACCATACAAAAAACAAAGAAAGATGTTTCAGTGTTGTGATTAGCTTGCTTCTAAATTTATTTCTGTGAAAAAATGTCTTGAATAGACCTAGTCTGCTGTTATCAGGCAAATTTTTTTTTCTTCTAAAATCCAGTTTTGAAGATAATCATCACCCTTTTTGTATTCCTCCTAATCAACCACTTGAATGTGGCAATATTGCTTTTGTTTGACATATTATATTTACTCTTACGAGACACAATTTTATCAAATTGCAGCTAAAGATTAACATATATTTTTTAACACATTTATCCTTGAATAATCTTACTAAATGCATTTTGTCAGATTATAAGTGGATAAATGCATTGAAAAGGAAACACATTTTTTTGTATCTGACAATATAAAAAGGATTTTTTTTCTTTGTCTTGGTAGTCATGATCTGACATGAATAAATAGATAGATGCAGTCTAAAAATTCTGAAATGCTGTTGTTTTAAAAAAAATATTTGTATCTGTAATTAAGCCTTTAACCTAAAGAGTCCAGGTGTAAGATAAACAAAATCCTATCAAAATATAATTGATGGGTTTTGTCAGATCAAGGCTCTGTTATCATTTGAGACTGAGAATGCAAAGTGAAATTAGTACGCTGATTTGATGTCCCTCCTTTTCAAAAGTTATAAGACAACTTTGAATATCAAATCACTCATTATAATCAAGTAAGACATAAATAAAAAGGAATTGAATTTCAGCTGTGTTGTCATATTCAGTAAGACAGCATTTGCTTTGAGTTTTTATTTTTTGCTTTATGATACTTTTCAGATGGCTGTGATGGTGTTCAAAAGATCGGTGTTTGAGACCAGGAGAAAGCCTAAGGGTCTTCTTAGGCCTAAAACCCGAGCAAATCTTAAGGACACCCTTAATGTAAGATCAGAATGCTTGTCTGAAAACAAACAATTTTCTTATTGCATATATTTCTGTCTGTAATGTACTTGACAACAGTAACTGTGATAGTCTTACTTTTTTAGCCTTGTATCCCACAGAGCTGAAGTTATCCTGATTGTCCTAGTAAGAAGCGGACATGTGATAATGAATGCCACCCTCCAGATAGGATGCACATTTCTCCCAGATAATTTTGCCTTCTTGATACCAAAAGCCAACTGGACCATCAAGATGATGTCTTTTAATACACAATTCACACATAATTTTAGTGGGAGGGGGTGAGCTTGATATAATGGTTTAGTTTAACATTGAGGCAGGTCAAGTCGGATGCCTGGCTCCCTACATAAATGCTTCTGTTAGATTCCATTGAACACCTAGATGAGGGAATGCAGTTGATAGAAATATTCTTGCCAAAGAAAAAATTTAAATGCTGCTGCTAGTGTAACCAAGTTTATTTTAAAAAAAAAAGAAAAGAAAGATGAAAAATGGTTCGATAGGCATTAGGATAAGCTCATTAGACTACCTACAGCGTTTATCAAGGGTTATTGATTTGTAAAAGACTTTTAATTTTGCTTCCTTTGTGTTTGATTTCAGCTTCCCTGGCCTCGAACATCAACAGAGAAAATGCTCGCTGATATGTTTGATGGTAGCTCTGCTCAGTTCCTTGCTATTCTGGAATCATTGAGCAACAGCAATCGTAGGATTTTGCAACCATCTCCTCCCGCCCCTGACAATGAACCTGAAATTCTTGATGTGTTTTGTGAGTTGTTCATGGCAGCTCAAGAAATTATGGCAGGCGGAGGAGGAAATCGAACTCAGGGTTCCAAAGCTCAGCTGGCTATGGGGTCCAATCCACTCACCGCTGTCACTATGAAATCCAAATCCTTGATCAGTCTCTCCATTAAAGGTTTGCTAGAGGGTCTTTTTTTGTCTAATTCTTTTGTTAAACCTCAGCATTTAAGAAAACATGGCATGAAATATATATCCTGTAATTTATTGAATGTACTCTGAAATTGGTATTTAGGAAAAATTGAAGGGTAAAAAATTGATATCTTAATGAAGGGAGATGAGGTGTGGTAAAGATTATGGTCACTAATTTCAATTTTTGTTTTATCGTAACTGCATAGCTGCATTTGATTTCCAGCTTTGGTTTCATAGTCAGCAATTTGAAAAATTGAAAATTATTTCTATACTTTAAAGGAACGTTTTAAACTTAAACCGACACACGACTTGATTTGTTCCAGATATATAACAAAATTAAAGAGATTTGATACCTGTTCAATTCTATTATGTTTAATTTCCATCCTTTCATTATTTTTAATGTTGCTTTTCTCAAATTTCTTCCTTAGTCATGCATAATTTTATAGCTGAAGTCTATTTTTGACAAACTTATTTTCCAGGAGGTGAAAGCTTACCTCTGGAGTCCGTGATTCGCCTAGTCAAGATGGCATACAACTATGAGCACTGGGATGTGTTTGAAACCCTGTTGGAGCCTGTCTTGATTGCCATCAAGGTAAATCTGCCATAATTTGAGAAAATATTCAGATATATTCAGTTTTTTTTTTTTCTTGTGCATAATTTTATTTGTTTTTGTTTATTACAAGACTAGTTTATTTAATGCTAAAAAGAAAGTGATGAGGTGAATTTTCAGTTTTGGTATCGTCAGATTTCAAACTTTTCAAACTTATATTTTATTTCATTTATTCAGCATTCCTTGAAAAATTAAAAACAGAGTATCAAATTCCACTCTCCCCCCTCCATTAATTTTTCAGGAAAGTGGTAGTGATAAATATCGTTGGGATGAAAAGGCTCTAGAGTTGCTGCAAGCTGTTGGAAAGATGAGTAGCAGCAGACGTTCTAAAAAGCAGATAAACAACCCTGAAGAAGAAGATCCAGAAAAGGCCACTCAGGCTGCCTCCACCGTCCCCAGTAAGTTCTTTGTTGATCATCTGTTTTTGATAGCAATATTTGGATTAAGGCAATCTGGTTCCAACACAAAATAATTCATTGAATGAAACAGAAAAGACAGGAGTATGATATCCTGTTTACCAGTGCATTGTAATGTGCATTGTAATGTCTTGATTTAAGATTATAGTTAATAAATTCACTTTTGAATCTGTCAAAATTCATTGCTAAAGCTAAGCAGCAGTCATCCATTGACAACAGTTTCAGGTATTTCAATTCAGTTTTACACTTTTAGGTTTGAAGAATTTAATATAAAGAAAGACGACTTAAAAAAAATATTTACAGTAGTTTGAAGTAAGAAAAAATTTCTGTTTTAATCAACAGACTATACCTTCTACAATTTTGTTTGTTTGTTGTTAAAGTTGTAAAACCAATTTCAGCTCCTTGCTTTACAACTAATTTTCATTCCACTGAAGGTACGTCTGCCAAGTCCAACTTGTCAGGAGATGAACTGATTCATGTGGCAGACGTATTGATGACTATTGTGACAGGACCGTACCAAGTAAGACATGCACCTGACAGATAAATATTGAAAGGGGTATTTAAAAGAGCAAATTATTTTTGTATTTGATACTTCATGTAGTATGCCTTATCCATTGCCGTATTAGTATTCTTTAGAATTAAAAAGCAATGAAATCAAGGAGCAACTCTATACTTTGTTTTTCTTTTACAGCAAGACAAGATTGAAATTGACATGATTGTTGATGCAACAATGTTTTTGTGGAACAAATGCAAGCTTGTGTTTCAACGATATCAAACTGGGTCAGTGGACAACCCACGATTCTTACAGAAGATGGAGAACCCAAGCAAGGTGAATATTTTGTTTTATCAGTCTATTTCATATCTATAAACATTTCTTGTGTCCAAGGTCTTGGATGTAAAAAATCCATTCTACACTTATTTTAAGCCATGTAAAAGATTGTTGAAGTAAGACCTTCACTGGATTGTTGCTCATGGTCCAAGCTGAAGCATTGTCTGTAGTTTCATGCAGGCAATAGATAATGAATTATCAGACTTTCCAAACCGATGCCAATCATGACATGTTAGTTGGTATTCATTTATCCTCTTGCCTAAAATTGGGGGGGGGGGGGGGGGGGG